>WNHD01000903.1:0-23293 GCA_011057455.1 Ganaspis sp. Gsp50
ATGAAAAAGATGTCAATGTTACTTTTTTTAGATTTTAAATTTTTTCTCTATGAGGAAGCAAAATGTTCATGAAATGAACATAATTTTCCACTAGTTTGTATTTATTTATTAACTTATTTTTGAACTTATTTTTGTATTTATTTTTGAACTTATTTTTCTACTTATTTTTGAACTTATTTTTGTATTTATTTTTGAACTTATTTTTGTACTTATTTTTGTACTTATTTTTTAACTTATTTTTGTATTTATTTTTTATTATAATTTTGGAAAAAGTGATAAATTCTTTCTATTTTTTGCAGGCATTGACGTCCACGATTATGGCAATGTTTCGTACAAGGAGGAAAAAATTCCAAATGTGGACAATATGTCACATTTAGGACATGTTGCAGCATGTACAAATCAAGTATCACAATTAGTTGAGGAAGTTTTGAGAAGTCAAAGACAAGTTATTACTTTGGGAGGAGATCACAGCGTCGGAATTGGCACAATAGACGGACACGTAAAAGTGTGTTTTCAAACTTTATTTTACCTAATACTCGCATTAGAAACGTACTATTCAAATTTTATTTTTACCTATTTACTAGCGTTTTTACAAATTTGAAAGTAAGCTATTTTTTATTACGGAGTAGATAATATAATGAAATAACTTTTTTTAACGACTTTCATTTAAAAACATTCAGGGGAAAAATATTGTTTACGTGAAAATGGATAATTATTTTCGTAATGACATAACAATTTTATAAACACGTAATTCAGTTGAGACATGTTGCTACATTTATATTTTATTTCCAGAAATATCCAAATTGTTTTTAATTAAATTGCTGTTATAAGCTAAGAAAGTAAAGTATGGTGCTAAGAAAGTAAAGTATGGTAGCTAAGAAAGTAAAGTATGGTGCTAAGAAAGTAAAGTATGGGAGCTAAGAAAGTAAAATTATTCAAATCAAGTAAAAATCAATGTAAAGAACAAATAAAGAATTGTCAAGAGTTAAGAATGTTAGATAAACATTTTATTTTGTCAGATTCTTTGTTTTATGCAAAAATGATTAGCGACTAATGTAATTGGTAATTAATTTTAATGATGATTTTTATAGGTCCATAAGGATGTTGCTGTTTTATGGGTAGATGCGCATGCAGATTTAAATACAAATAAAACGAGTGAAAGTGGAAATGTTCATGGCATGCCGGTTGCTCTTCTTACATCAGAATTGTCAGATTACTGGCCACATTTGCCAGGAATGGATTGGCAAAAACCTATGTACGTTTTTCTGTCGAATAATTAAAACAATTATTATTTTTTAATTAAAGCAATTATTATTTTTTAATTAATAAAAACAATGATTTTTTAATTAATTAAAACAATTTTCATTATTTATTTTATTTTTTTTTTTATTACTTTCAAAGACTTCAAAATATTTAAAGATACTTCAAAATAATTCAAAGTATTTAAAAATATTCGTATTTTAAGTATTTTTAAATAACAATTTTTTAATTATTATTTTTTAATTAATTAAAATATAGTTTCTCTCTGATATAAATATTTAATGTAAAATTATGATTCACCATAAAGCTGTTAATTAAAAATAATGATAAATGTTAATGATTAATATTATTAAAATTAATAATTAATGCAAAATTGTTATTTGTTTGTTATTAGGTTGTCAATTAGAAATATAGCTTACATAGGCCTTCGATCTGTTGATCGATACGAACGATTAGTAATTGAAAAATTCGGAATCACAGCTTTTGGCATGGAGGACGTTGAGACATACGGTAGTATAATTTTTTTTCTACTAAATTTACTTTTCAACTTATTAAAAAGAGTACATTCATAGTAAATGAACAAAAGTTACGAAAATTAACAAATGTTTAAATCGGTGTTTGTTCCACTTTTTTATTCAATTTTTGTTTCAACTTTTTATTCTTTTTTTTCTATTGTTTCGATTTATTTTTTTATTCTATACCTTTGCAGGGCTTTTACATTTCTTCAGTTTCTCAGCCATTTATTTTAGTTACATACTATTTACTTACTTCCCTTTTTATTATATTTACTTACTATTTATTTAGTTACTATTTATTTACTTCCTTTTTTATTTTATTTACTTACTATTTATTTATAGTTACTATTTATTTACTTCCTTTTTTATTTTATTTACTTACTTCCCTTTTTATTTTATTTACTTACTATTTATTTACTTTCTTTTTTTATTTTATTTACTTACTATTACTTACTATTTATTTACTTCCCTTTTTATTTTATTTACTTACTATTTTTTTAGTTGCTATTTATTTATTTTCCTTTTTATTTTATTTACTTACTATTTATTATTTATGTATTTATGGACTAGTTGTCTAAATAAATAAGGAAGTAATATTATTTATATATTTATTTATTTGGTGTGTTACTAAAATTTATAATATTCTTTATTTCAGGTATTCATGACGTTGTTCGGCTGGCTCTTAATAAAATTGATCCAGATAATGTGAAATCACTTCACGTCAGCTTTGACATTGATTCACTTGACCCACTAGAAGCTCCAAGTACAGGAACTCCCGGTATGTTTGTAAAATAAATTAAATACCATGAATTATAAAATTTCCATTTTGAAATGCATCGAAAAATTAAGTTGATTGCATTAAAAATCAACTTACGGTTTCAGAATAAATTAAAAAGCTCACATCGATTTTAGAATAAATTTAAAAAAAAAACTTGATTGTGATTTTATATTAAATTACAAAAAACTTGTGTCCATTTTAGATTAAATTCAAAAAACATTTAGATGAAATTCAGAAAACATTTAGATTAAACTCAAAAAACATTTAGTTAAATTCAAAAAAACATTTGGATCAAATTCAAAAAACAATTTATGTTCATTTTAGATTAAATTCAAAAACAATTTCTGTTGATTTTAAATTCAATTCAAAAAACAATTTGTTGATTTCAAATTGAATTCAAAAAGCTTATGCCGATTTTTAGAATAAATTGAAAAACTTTTGTTAATTTTATAAATTAAATCTTTGTAGTACGCGGAGGACTTTCTTTAAGGGAAGGAATCCATCTGATGGAAGAAATCTGCAGAACGCGTAGATTAAATGCGGTTGATTTAGTGGAAGTCAATCCGGAAATTGGAGACGAGCATAAAATAAAATTAACTGTCGATGCTGCAATTCAGATAATTCAAGCAGGCGTTGGATATTCAAGACGCGGTTTAAAAGTTCCAAAAGGAGTTAATGATCTGCCTCTACAAACTTTCAGATGATTCTGATAGCCAATATTTCTTTAACGAATTCAAAAATATTCTTTTCTTCTTTTTATGATTAGATAATTTATAATTAGATAATAATTATTAGATTAGATAGTATTTATTGCTGCTAATCTGTTTTGAAATTCCTAACTTCTTTATTTCTTTCGTTTCGTTCTTTCTTTCCTTCTTTCTTTCCTTCTTTCTTTCTTTCGTTCTTTCTTTCGTTCTTTCTTTCGTTTCGTTCTTTTTTTCTTTCGTTCTTTCTTTCGTTCTTTCTTTCGTTCTTTCCTTCGTTCTTTCTTTCGTTCTTTCTTTCGTTCATTCTTTCGTTCGTTCTTTCTTTCTTTCGTTCTTTCTTTCGTTCTTTCCTTCTTTCTTTCCTTCTTTCTTTCCTTCTTTTCTTTTTTTCATTCTTTCTTTTATTTAATACTTTCATTATTCCATTTTCCATTTCCGTTTTCATTTTTCCCATATTTTCTTATCTTTTCGTAATAATAAAAATGTTCCTGAGTATTACATTAAATCTAAAATCTACATTTTTATACTATCTAAAAAACGATTTTAATGTAACAAGTTAAAAATACAATTTGCTTATTTCTAAAAAAATCAATTTATTTATAATTTATGTATTTTCAACAAGTTTAACTTTTTTCTTAAAAAATTGTCCTATTGCTTTAAAAAACAAAAACAGTACTTTTATATAATTTACAGTTATTAATGTACAATACTAACTTTGAGGTAGTATTTAATATTATACCTAAGTGTATTTCAGAGTATGAAGAATATGAAGACAAACATCAAACATCCACAGGTTTAGAGTTTTCTTCCAGTTTCACAAAATATCTATCGAGATAGTGGAGTACTTCGAAACCAACTTCAACCATAATCAGAACAATTATCATCCATTCCAAACGAACGTGATGTTTATCACTCAGATGTGATGATAAAAGTTCTACGAGTTCTACACAGTGATTTATCTTCTCATTCATTACCTACAAAAAATAGTTTTAATATTAAAAATAATTTATTAAATTACCATTTAGGTAAATTATCATTTTATTAAATTATTATCTTTTTTTCCTTTCAATTCTTTGTTATTTTTTCCCTCATTTTCTTTGTTTTTCTATCAAAAGAAACTAAAACACAAAACTCGATTTTAATTTAATTATTTTATAATTAATCAAGGAAAGTGAGGGAAAAAAGAAAATTGAAATCTTTTTAAATGACATACCCTGGTGCGTTTTGCAATATTAAAATAAGCACACGTTTGTTGATACAAATTTTCAAGATCATCACGTTCCCAATAAAAATCGGGTGTATCGAGCAAATCGGAGCTCAAATTTATTAAATGCCTTAATGCAAAAAGTTCTCCTTGTTTTCTTAAGACTTCTTCACGTGACATTGCTATTTTTCTACCAGCTTTCAAATCTTCCGTCACAAATTCAATTGAATCTACATAATTATTTAGTGATAATTCCCATATTCCCAATTTTACGGATTGAGATATTGCGTTCGAAAATGTGTATTTATCAAACTCGTTTGCTTCTGGGTTTAAAAATATATCACCGTCTCTCAAATGACTCCTTTTTCTGCAATAAAATTATAAATTATCAATATTTTAACATTATTATTATTCATTATTAACACTATTATTATTCATTATTAACACTATTATTATTCATTATTAACATTATTATTATTCATTATTAACATTATTATTATTATTCATTATTAACATTATTATTATTCATTATTGACATTATTTTAGATTGATAAACTCCTTCTAATATATTATTCTTTTGTATTTTTTTGTTCTTAATTAACATTTTTACCCGTCCTCTGCATAAGTGTATGTCATTATTTCGCCTTCAGCTTGCACTAAATCATCTCTATAGCAGTTATCTTCATAATTTTTCAAAAATTGCAAAATATTTCCTAGTTCCAATTCTGACATGTTCCACATAACGACTGTTCCTTCTCGGAAAAAATAAATTTCTCGGGGTTCTTGACCCACCTCGTACTTTGGAATTGCTTGAATTACGTCAGGAACGGCTGTGGAACAAAAAATTTTATAGATTTAACAAAGATGTTTGTTTTGTGGTAAAATTGCAAACAGTTTCTTTGGAAAAAATATTAACTCTCATAGGCATTTTTAATTTTCTCTATTTTACATACGCTTAGAAGATGTACGGAATTTTTTAGGAATGTATAAATCTTGTTGTAATAATCCTTCCATAAGTGCTTCTAAATTGTATTCCTCTGCAGTAGCCAGAGCTTTGACTTTCCAGAACTGCAAAAATAACGCGTTAAGCAAAAATAAATGTTCCATACATTTTTGCGATTTTAATAACCTTAAAATAATTTTAAGTGTGCAGATGATAGTTAATTATTTTAATAATGAAAGAGTGTAGTTTATATTAAATGAAACAGTAAACGAAACAGTGTAGTTTATATTAAATGAAACAGTGTAGTTTATTTTATATTAAATGAAACAGTGTAGTTTATTTTATATTAAATGAAACAGTGTAGTTTATTAAATGAAAGTGTAATTTATTAAACGAAACAGTGTAGTTTATTATTTAAATTAAACACCTACTATTTGATTAAATGATTAATGATTTTAATTAAACAGTTGATTTATAAAACTTGTATCAAACTTCAAGAAACTTTACCCCAGGAATTGATACATCTTCATCATCGAATTGCTTCTTTTTTCTTAAAGGTCTCTTTTTTATTTGTAGTGGAGAAACAAATTCCTTACCCACTTTTAAATTAACATCTTTTTTAGTACTGTACTTTCGTGTATTGTCATAAAACAAATTTCGAAAATCAACTTTAGAACTTGTAGGAAGGAGTTGTGTAGTGAGAGTCACATTTTTTTGACTTTGCAAAAACACTATGCTTATATTACGAAAGTTATTAAAACTCAAGCATGGACCAGATTGCGACAGTAAGCGTTGAAATGTCATGATAAACATTTTTAATTAATAAATATCAAAATTAGGATTGAACTTTGTAGTTAAACGCACGTGTTTTTAAATCTGTATTATCATTATTATCAACAAAGCAACTTGACAGGGCTGTGAACAACACAATAGCCATTCCTATATCGACCAGAGATGGGAAAGTAATTTACTTTAAATAATTAGGGGTTGTTCACAAAATGCAAACATTGCAAACATGTCCAAACCATTGATCGGTATATACAGATCAATGGTCCAAACAGCAAAATCTACATTAGAGGAAAAGAGACAGATACACAGTCTGTCTCAACTAGTCCAGTAGATATCGTGTTTGGACAACTTTAACAGAAGTTGAAACTCTCTCGCAACTAACGTAAAATACGTGTCTTCCCCTGCTTTTCCTGGACTAAGCTTGAAAAAGCTGCCCAAGACTGCCTGGTCATCGGCCTTATTTTTTGAGGTTGTGTGAGTTGATTGTTCTTTGAAGATGGCGATGTTTTGTTTAAGACGAGATATTTTGGTGCAGTCACGACAATGTTAAGTTAGTTTACGGGGGGTAATTAAAGTACGAGTGTCCTGTTTAAAGTGCAGGATAAAATGAACGCTACAAGCCTGTATGTTTCGACATGTCGGCTTGTGTTGCAAGCAGACGCCGAAGATCCGAACTCTTGGACAGATTTATACAGGCTAGTTCCTTACTTAAGGCAAAGCCTCAGCTGTACCGTTTGTTCAAATCTTTTAATCGAACCTCATACACCTACGGAAACAAACTGTCAACACCATGTTTGTCGTGGATGCAGAGGAGGTCGCAAAAAACTCAAACCGTCGTGTGGATGGTGCAAGGACTATGACAAATACGTGGAAAACGTACAACTCCGAATTCTTCTCCAATGTTATAAAAAGCTCTGCGAGTACCTGACAAGCACAAACATTTATCGCAATTTAATACTATCAGTGTCTTCCAACAATACGAACATCGGAACGGTTACAATGGGTGCAAGTAGTTTAATGGAACTGATTCAAGAAGGCGCGGGTTTTAAAGACGAGTTTAAAAGTACTGCCGGTTTATCGAAATCGGCTTATAGTATTTTACCCTGTGTTTATACAAGTACTACGTCTACTCAGACCCAGGGTAGTGTTCTCCAATCTTCAGAAGTTGCCTCGCAAAATATAACGGGTAGGTGTTTTCGTAGAGTTTTTATTTTCTGTCATAAATGATTTTTGCTTATTTTTTTGTGTAATTGACAGAGTCTCCAGCAATTAGATCGGTATCGAATGGAGCTTCGATATATTCTGTGATGTATGCCGGCTCTGGAAATAAAATAACGATTAAACGAAAAGCCGCTGGCACTGAAGGAACGGATTTATCACAACACGAATTAGATACATCACAACAAAGCTCAGTCGCAGGATCAGTTAAATGCATTTCTTCTCAAATGTCCTACGGATCTTCTTCGCAGAGAAAGTCTTCGAAAAGCAGCAAGGTAGAAATTAGCGAGGAAATTACTTTTTCATTGGTTTTTACGTGCTATGTTTACATTTGGGTTTTTTTTTACTAAGCCTCTATTAATTCAATTAATATAAATACTTCAATGAATGTAAGTACTTCAATTAATGTTAATACTTCAATTAATGTTAATACTTCAATTAATGTAAATATTTCAATTAATGTAAATACTTCAATTAATGTGGATATTTCAGTTAATGTAAGTACTTCAATTAATGTAAATATTTCAATTAACGTAAATTACTTACATTTTTTAGAACTCAGGAAGTTTTAAGAAACCACGTTCCGGATCAACGAGGAGTAAAAGAAAAGGATGCAGGTGTGGCAATGCAACGGCTATACCCGGGAAGTTGACATGTTGTGGTCAAAGATGTCCTTGTTATGTAGAAAGTAAACCCTGCTTAGAATGTAGGTGTAGAGGTTGCAGAAATCCTCACACTGCCGACGGACTCAAGGTACATTTTGCAAAAATATTAAATTTTATAGTCATTTTAAAATTCAATCACTCGTACAAGAGTACGAGTGTCTTACCTTCGGTAAATTTTATTTTTCCAACAAAAACAGGGTTTCTACAACTCTGGAAAACATGAAAAACCTGGAATTTTCATGGAATTTCATTATTCCTTATGGAATCTTGGAAATCTCATGGAATTTTCATTTATATCATGAAAATTTATTTTTTTATTTAATTTCTTTACTTTATGATGTTTATTAGGTTTTACCAAAAATTTTATACCTTTTTATACAAAAAGAAACCTCAAAATACTTCAAAATATTTAGAAATACTTTATTAAGTTTTACCAAAAACTTTATACCTTTTTATACAATTAAGAAACTTCAAAATATTTAGAAATACTTTATTAAGTTTTACCAAAAATTGTATACCTTTTTATACAAAAAGAAACTTCAAAATACTTCAAAATATTTAGAAATAGGTACTTCAAAATATTTAAAAATACTTAGAATGCTTTTAAAACATTTCAAATTATTTAAAACTACTTTAAAATACTTCAAACTACTTCGAACTACTCCAAAATATGCAATAATACTTCAAATATCTTTGAAATTTGATCATAATACTTAACAATATTTTAAAATAACTTCAAGATATTTTAAAATACTTCAAAATATTTAAAAACACTTTAAAATACTTCAAAATATTTAAAAACACTTTAAAATACTCCAAAATATTTTAAAAAAACTTCAAAATATTTTAAAATACATCGAAATATTTAAATAAACTTAAAAATACTCCAAAATATTTAAACATACCTAAAATACTTCAAAAATATTGTAATATACTCGGAATTAATTTAACAGATTTCAAAATATTTAAAGATACTTTAAAATAAACTACAGTAATTAAAAATACGAATATTTTAAGAATTAAATAAAGTATAAATTAAAAGATTTTACAGTATTAGTTCTTTAAAATATTTTAAAAGTATATAAAATATTTCAGAGTACTTCAAAATACTAAAAAATACTTAAGACTACTTATAAGTACTTCAGACTACAACAAAATACTTCAAAATATTCCAAAATATTAAAAAAATACTTAAAATGTCTTTGACATTTGATCATAATACTTCAAAATATTTTAAAATAACTTCAAGATATTTTAAAATACTTGAAAATATTTAAAAACACTTTAACATACTCCAGAATATTTTAAAAGAACTTCAAAATGTTTTAAAATACATCAAAATATTTAAATAAACTTAAAAACACTTCAAAATATTTCAACATACCTAAAATACTTCAAAATATTGTAATATACTTAGAATTACTTTAACAGATTTCAAAATATTTAAAGATACTTTAAAATAAACCAGTGTTTAAAAATACTAGTATTTTAAGAATTAAATAAAGTATAAATTAAAAGATTTTACGGTATTAGTTCTTTAAAATATTTTAAAAGTATAAAATATTTCAGAGTACTTCCAAATACTTCAAAATATTAAAAAATACTTAAAATGTCTTTAAAATATTAAAAAATACTTAAAACTACTTTAAAATACCTCAGACTACTTCCAAATACTTCAAAATATTTAAAAATACTTAATACTACTTATAAATATTTCAGAGTACAACAAAATACCTCAAAATATTAAAAAATACTTAAAATGTCTTTAAAATATTGTAAAATACTTAAAACTACTTTAGAATACTTCAGACTACTTCCAAATACTTCCAAATACTTAAAAATATTAAAAAGTGCTTAAAATGTCTTTAAAATATTGTAAAATACTTAAAACTACTTTAAAATACTTCAGACTACTTCCAAATACTTCAAAATATTTAAAAATACTTAAAATTTCATTAAAATATTTCACAAGTTGTTTTATACTTAAAACAACTTTAAAATACTTCAAAATACATACAAATACTTAAAATTTCTTTAATATATTTCAAAATACTTAAAACTACTTCCAAATACTTCAATATATTTAAAAGTACTTAAAATTTCTTTAAAATATTAAAATGTAATACTAAAATGTAATACTTACAATTACTTCACATAATATTTCCAAATACTTTCTAATACTTCAAAATCTTTTAAAATACCTCAAAATATTTAAAAATACTTCAAAATATTCAATATACTTCAAAATATTTAAAAATACTTCAAATTATTCAATATACTTCAAAATATTTAAAAATACTTCAAAATATTCAATATACTTCAAAATATTCAAAATTAGGTACTTCAAAATATGTAAAAATAATTCAAAATACATATGTATAAATAATTCAAAATATTGAAAAGCACTAAAAAATACTTAAAATGGTATTAAAATTAAAAATAATGATCTTGATTAATTTAAATTCTTACAAAATATTGGAAAATGCATTTTTTAATGAAAAAATATATTAAAAAACATCATGGAAATTTTTCTATCTTTCTCATGAAAATCATGGAAATCATGGACTTTTGTGAAGAAAATTTTGTATAAACCCTGAAAAAATCTTTCTCCATTTTATTGCCTTGGTTCAAACTAAAGCAAAATGTTTTTTTTTTTATTAAAGTTAACTTTCGAGTAGTTTCTTCAATTGTTTGATCATTGTTAAATCAATTTTTAAATAATATTGTTAATTATTAACATTCTTAAATTATTAACATTCTTAAATATTAACATTCTTAAATATTAACATTGTTATATATTAACATTGATAAATATTAACATTGTTAAATATAAACATTGATAAATATTAACATTGTTAAATATTAGCATTGATAAATATTAACATTGTTAAATATTAGCATTGATAAATATTAACATTGTTAAATATAAATTATTGTTAAATGCAACTTTTTCAAAAATCTTGCACTTTGGTTACCTAATAACATAATTGAAATTAATAATAACATTTTCCCGTTTTTAGATTCGCCCGCACATACCGGAACTTCACAATTTACAATTGCAGTTATCGACACCACTGGGTTGTAATAATTTAGCGTCTGATCCTCTGGAATCAGTGGAACAATGTCTCTCGCCGACTCCAGCAACTATTCAAGTTTTGAATGTTTATTCTACTCCAAGACTAGATATTGATAATGTGCCCCAGAATTTACCAGCCGCTTTATTGGTCGGTGAAGACGCAATGGTGAGCACAGGAAGTGAAGCCGAAGACAGCGATATACAAATAGATGTGTGACAAAATCTATCAAATTGTAGGGAATTACATTTTAAAGAACTTTTACAACAATAATAATTTACTTTCACCTGTAAATAATTATACTTATGTCGGTAATAATGCAAGGAATTTCATTTTCCTCGTCTCAAACCGGTGAGTGAATTTTAATTCGATATCATAAATATGTTATTATTTATTGTTTTTTAATTGACTTGTACATTTTCAACATTAATTAATTAATATTAATTTATATACAGGGTGTCTACAAAACCTGGAAATATCAGGGTAATTTTTATTTGAAGCTAGTCGTAGACACCCTGTTGTGGAAAAAATGTATGAAAAGTATTTTAAAAAATAATTGGCAAAATAATTGACAAAATAATTGTTTCCTTAAATTAATGTTTTCCTTTAGAGTAAAAATTGCGTTCTAATGTAGAAAATTTGATTTTTTCAAGCAGGAAAGTGTCTGATTCTATGGTAAAATGTTAATCTTGAGGAAATTTGGTGGGTTCCTTCAAGAAAATTATGTAGAAAGAGGCAAAAATTACTCGATGTAAGTTTCTGCACAGAGAAAGAAGATGTGTAATACGTAATGTAAATTTTTTAAATATATGTATGTAGGTACATTTTGATCTCACTAATAATGTTTCCCAAAAGTTAAAGAGATCAATTGTTTGATTATGCTTAAAAATATTTTAGTGACATGAAATTTATATATTTGTCTAATGTTTAGACAAAATGACATTTGTAAATATGATTAGTAATTTTACCACTGTATAAAATGCTACTTTATAGATTATATTTTTTAGAATAGTACAAAATCACTGTAATTGGTGTTTAGCGAGCTCCACATCTTTTATTTTGTAATTATTTTCTTTGTACATTTTTTATTGTCATTAAAAATTACCACGAATTGTTAATTTTTAATAATTTAAACAATTTTTTAGTTTTTAGCTCGTTTGGATTTTTAAAAAATTGTGATCAAAATATCTTTAATTGTAATTAGTTTTTTTAGGTTTTTTTTACGTATAGAAATACAAAAAACAATCGGCAAAAGTTATGGTTAAGTTTTGTACACATATAAACTGCAAAATGTCAACGAGGCATATTAGAATCTAAAATCAACGAAATTTGTTTGCATTTAATTGTAGCTGACGTTTATTAGAAAAATGATTTTTCTAATTTTAGCCCTTTAATGCCTAATTAAAGGATTAATTAAGCTGTTAATTAATTAGGATTCGAGACAGAAAAATATCAATGCCAATGAAAATTGAATTTTAAAAAATATTTAAATATTTGTTTATTGTGCTCCAATCATGAATTTTATTAAGATTGTAAGTTTTCATTCAACAAAAACATTGTACATTGTTTCATTGTATCTACAATTATTGTAATTAAGAAATGTTATTTGAATTTAAAGTGACAAAAACAACGTTTAATTCAAAGGTATCAAAATTTTCGAAATTGCACATAATTTTTAATTAATATAAAATTATGCTTAATGGCACATTTAATGACAGTTTAATTGTTTTGATTATTCATAGATTTTTAAAAATTTCAATTTTATGGATTATTATTATTAAATTAATTAATTGATAAATTAATTAATGAATTAATTAATAAATTAATTAATTGATAAATTAATGAATAAATTAATTAATGAATAAATTAATTAATGAATAAATTAATTAATGAATAAATTAATTGATAAATTAATTAATAAATTAATTAATTATTATTATTAAATGTTCTTAATCAAAAACTTGTGACTAAAGTGTGTAACTTTTTGGCGTAAAATTATTTTAAAAATACTTTGAGTGCAATAAGCTACAATTTTCAAAGATTTGATGCTTTAAAATTGTTTCAATATTTGTACAGCGTGAGAAGTTTTGTTAGAAAAAAAAGAAATTAAACTATTGTGAAAAAATACTCTTTTAGTTTGAGATTAATTTATTAAAAATTGATCTAAAACTAGTATGCCTTGATGCAAAGTTTAAATTTACAATAATTTATTACATCGGAATGTAATTTGTAAGTAAAACTTACGTATGGTCATGATAACAGAATCGACAAAATAAAAATATTTTACATACCAAATTGTTTATTACTGTCATTTTATCCCACAATTTATTTCTAATAGTTTTTTTTTCTATTTTAATTAAAATTTTTAATTTTCTCTTTTATTAAATTAAAAATTTATGATTTTAGAATCTATGAGTATCAATGAAGAATTAAATTAATTCTTAATTGTTTTAAGAATAAATTTAGAATTAAGAATAAATTTAGAAATAAGAACAATTAAGAATGAATTTAGAATTAAGAACAATTAAGAATTAATTTAGAATTAAGAACAATTAAGAATTAATTTAGAATTAAAAACAGTTAAGAATTAATTTAGAATTAAAAACAATTAAGAATTAACTTTGAATTAAGAACAATTTAGAATTAAGAAGAAGCAAAAAGTTTGACGTCAAAAATTCTGGGAAAATTTAAATCACACAAGCAAAGTTTACGAGTATTAAAATAATAATTTTAAGATATTTTTTAAAAGCTTATTAATTCGAGTTGTTAATCAGATTCGGGGAAGAATGAATTACGAGTGTAATTAATTGTTTAAGTCTTTTTTAGACTTTTTTTTTATTTTTATCATCATCATCGTTTCATCATCATCATCATCATTATCGATTTTATCGTTGAAATGGTGTCTTAAAAGCAATTTATACTAAACTTTTGATTTCTTTCAACAATGAAATCGATAATAAATTTTTTTTTTTATTGTTTGGTCACAATTGTGCAAAGCAGTTAAGTGCCATACAAACTCCATTTATATATATCGTAAACCCACCAGACGGCAAGTAAGTCATTTAACTCTCGTCGATTATATAATTAATAAAAATTTCGGCAGTCTTCAAAGTCTTTAAAGTTTGGTTATTACAATTATTTCAAGAAAAGTTCCATTTTTAATTGCACATTTTGTCAAGTTCTTAACAATTTTTTGTTCTTAACGATTTTTTGTTCTTAACGAATTTTTGGTTTTAACGATTTTTTGTTCTTAACAATTAGTATTTGTATTCTCGTTCAATCAATTTTTTTTTTTGTAAAAATTTTGAATTTCCTTTCTTATAAGAAACGAAATTCATAAATTTTACATTGATACAAACTAAAATAACATTATGTTACGAACAATATACCGAACCTTTTGTTAGAAAAATACGCTTTCTGTCTGCTGGAAATGTTTCCACGTTGATAGAAAATTCTCGAAAATTATTAACTTGTTACAATTACTGTTACATTGTTCCAGTGATAATTAGCGTTTCAAAATTGCTTTTAAGAAAAAATATCAAATTGCTGTTTTCGATTTTGATATTTATTTATTATTACGTTAATTAATTAATTATTACTTGAATTTATTTACTTTCTCTGACTTGTTTTGCAATTACTTGAATTTATTTACTTTCTCTGTCTTCTTTTGCAATTACTTGAATTTATTTACTTTCTTTGTCTTGTTTTGCAATTACTTGAATTTATTTACTTTCTCTGTCTTGTTTTGCAATTACTTGAATTTATTTACTTTCTCTGTCTTGTTTTGCAATTACTTTAATTTATTTACTTTCTCTGACTTTTTTTGCAATCATGTCAAACCTTACTTGAATATTAATACCATTGTTTTGTAGAAAAACGCATATGACTAAAAAAATAGATGGAAGATTAAAAATGACGTTTGAGTTAAATTACTGACGATCAAAATGGTTCGTATGCTTTTGGGTAACGAGTTGGTAAACTTGCACTGATGTGATTTGCTAAATGGGTCCATCCCAATTTATTAGCGATTTCTATGCACCTCTCGTCAATTTCTCTCTCTGGCTTTTCTTCCAAATATCGAGTCAATAATTTCAAGTAGCGACCGTAATGTTTATTGAGATGCGCATGCCATAAATTCAGGGAAATAGCCTGCAATTTAATTACTCATTAGTATTCGAAAAATAATTCAATACAAATTATTATATAATTATACAGTTTAAAAAGCACGTTTAAAAATACACATAATTTCAAAAAGAACGTTAATTTAAATTTAAAAAAGCACAGTTTCAAAAAGAACGTTAGTTTAAATTTAAAAAAACAAAGTTTCAAAAAGAACGTTACTTTAAATTAAAAAAAACACAGTTTCAAAAAGAACGTTAATGTAAATTGTAAAAAAACAAAGTTTCAGAAAGAACGTTAATTTAAATTTAAAAAAACACACAGTTTCAAAAAGAACGTTACTTTAAATTAAAAAAAAAACACAGTTTCAAAAAGAACGTTAATTGAAATTTAAAAAAAAACATAGTTTCAAATAGAACGTTAATTTAAACAAAATTTAATTCTTGAGAAAAAATTAAGTATATTCTAGACCTTATGATTAATAAATAAATAAATGAAATAAAAATAGAAGAAAATTACTTTGATGTCATTTGGTTCGGAGAACTTTTGAAGCTCTTTCCAAACGGACCAGAAGTTATCTAGAAGTTCTTTATTAGGACCTTCGCCCTCGACTTTTGTTCTGCCGACGTAGAGTCGTGATAGAGCGCATCCTTTCTTGACGAGAGCTTCAATGAAACAATTTCTCTGTTTTTCCATCATTGATTTCACTTTGGCAGCGTCGGGTCTTTGATCCGTCTTGGAACCAAAGTATGCCAGGAGTTTGTTATGATCTACGGAGTCTAAGACTTTGTCAGCAACACCAAGCATCTGATTTGCATAATTTAGCGACGTGTCTGGTAAATCGTCGTGAGGAACGTGGCGCCTGGCTTCTGTCAGATCCAAGGATGACAGCATGGAAGTGTAAACTGGCAGATGATCCGGGAAGTCTGATTTTAACTCCACATACAATTTGTGAGTGTGTTCTCCTGGTTCTGGATTTTAAAAATGAAAAGACAATATTAGAGTGTGTTGAATTAAATATTCAAATTCACTTTTATTATTATTATTTTTATTATTATTATTTTTATTATTATTATTATTATTATTATTATTGTATTGTATTAGTATTATTTTTTTGAACGTCAATTGTAACAGGGTTTCTACAAATTTTTTTTCACAAAATTCCGTGAGTTTTCCATGATTTCAATGATATTTTTTAATATATTTTTTTAATAAAAAGATAAATAATTTAATATTTTGTAAGAATTTAAATTACTTTTGAAATAGTGCAAATTTTTTAAAAATAATCTTTTATAGAATTTGAATTACTTAAGATAATTATTTTTAATTTTAAAACCATTTTAAGTATTATGGAGTGTTTTTCAATATTTTAAAGTATTTGGAAGTATTTTTAAGTAATTTTAAGTGCTTTTTTAAATATTTCAAGTATTTTGAAGTAGTCTGCAGTGTTTTAAAATAATTTTAAATATTTTGAAGTATTTTTAAATATTTTTAAATATTTTGAAGTATTTGGAAATATTTTGAAATATTTTAAACTAATTTTAAGTATTTTTAAATATTTTGAAGTATTTGAAAATATTTTGAAGTAATTGAAAATATTTTGAAGTATTTGAAAATATTTTGAAATAATTTAAACTAATTTTAAGCAGTTTTAAATATTTTGAAGTATTTGAAAATATTTTGAAGTATTTTAAAGTATTTTTAAATATGTTAAAGTATTTGGAAATATTTTAAAGTACTTTAAAGTATTTTTAAATATTTCGAAGAATTTTTAAATATTTCGAATAATTTTTAAATGTTTCGAAGTCTTTTGAAGTAGTCTGCAATATTTTATAGTAATTTTAAATATTTTAAACTAATTTTAAGTATTTTGAAATATTTTGAAGTATTTTAAAAAAGTTTTAAGTATTTTGAAATATTTTAAAGAAATTTTAAGTAACTTTATTAAAATATTGTGAAGAATTTTTAAATATTTTGAAGTATTTGGAAATATTTTAAAGTAATTCTAAGTATTTTTAAATATTTTAATGTAGTCTGAAGTATTTTAGAAAAATATTAATTATTTTATAATATTTTAAAGAAATTTTAAGTAGTTTTGAATGTTTTGAAGAATTTGGAAATATTTTAAAGTAATTTTAAGTAGTTTCAAATGTTGAATTTAATGAATTTAATTAAATGTTGAATTATAAAATATTTTGAAGTACACTAAAGTATTTTAAAAAAGTATTAAGTATTTTTAAATATTTGGAAGAATTTTAAAGTATTTTAAATGAAAATAAAGGATTTTAAAGTATTTGAAAGTATTTTGAAGTAATTTTAAGTATTTTTACATATTTTCAGTATTTTGGAGTATTTTGAAGTATTTTGAAGTACACTAAAGTATTTTAAAAAAGTATTAAGTATTTTAAAATGTTTGGAAGAATTTTAAAGTATTTTAAATTAAAATAAAGGATTTTTAAGTATTTGAAAGTATTTTGAAGTAATTTTAAGTGTTTTCAAATATTTGCATTATTTTTGAGTATTTTGAAGTGTTCTGAAGTATTATAAAGTATTTTGAAATATTTTAAAGAACTTTTAAATATGTTTGAATATTTTGAACTATTTGGAAATATTTTGAAGTTTTTTCTGTGAAATAAGTATAAGATTTTGGTAAAATTTAATAAACATCATAAAGTGAAGAAATTAAATACAAACAAAAAATAAATATCCATGGTATAAATAAACATTTCAGGTTTTCTAGAGTTGGAGAAACTCTGATTGTAATTTAATATACTTTTTCGCATTTAATTGAAAGAATTTTATTTTAATTGTAGTAATTTTTATTGCGTTGAGCTCAATGTAAAGGAAATGTTTAATTTATGTCAAGCATGATTGTTCTATTTTATTAGAAAGAAGTAAATACGAAATTTATTGGAGAAGAATATATTAATTGAAAAGTAATAAAATTAACTGAAAAAGAATAAATTAATTGAAAAGTAACAAAATTAATTGAAAAGTAATAAAATTAATTGAAAAGTAATAAAATTAATTGAAAAGTAATAAAATTAATTGGAAAAGAATACATTAATTGAAAAGTAATAAAATTAATTGGAAAGTAATAAAATTAATTGGAAAAGAATACATTAATTGAAAAGGAATCAAATTAATTTGAAAGGAATAAATCAATTTGAAAGGATTGAATTAATTTGAAGCTGAATAAATTAATTTGAGAAGAATAAATTGATTGAAAAGAATTACAATTAATTGGAAGAGAATGAATATAAAATTTATTAGATATGAATAAACTTTAGGGATAAAATCTTGTTAGATTTGGTAATTTAAATCAATATACGGAATTACGAATGAATACTTTTCAGGCAGTATCATGCTGGGGAGAAAAATACTCTCTAATTACAAGGTTTGATTGCAGAATAAAAAACCAGGGCACAAATCATAAATATGCGTAACAAACCAATAATCGGACGACCGCTGGGATCTTCGTACGGATAAGCCAATTTGCTCATAGACGGTACTTTGAAGCGAAGAAAATCCCAGAAAGAAATAAAATTTACTTTATCGTAAGCCACGCTTTCTATTATTTATTAAAAAACATGGACATCGATCTTAAAAAATAAATAAAAGAAGAATTGTATAAAAATTGTATAAATACAAAAGAAATAAAAGTACGTATAAGTATAAAAGAAAATCTCTAAATAATAAGGGAAAATTTGCAAAATATAAAATGAAAATTTGCTAAATATAAAATGAAAATTTGCAAAATATAAAATGAAAATTTGCTAAATGTGAAAGAAACATTGGCTAAATAGAAAACACAATATTTTCTATATGAGGAAGCAGTACCTCTAAAGATAAAAAATGATACTGGTTCCTTAAATTGAAAAAAATTGAATAAAAAAACAACTTTGAGGAAGCAGTACGTTTAGAAATAATAAAATATTGGTTCTTTAAATTACAAAAAAAATTGAATGAAAAACAAAAACTCTTTGGAAGCAACACGTTCAAAAATAATAAAATATTGTTTCTCTAAATTTAAAAGAATTAAATGGAAAACAAGAACTAGATGTTACCGAGTTTTGAAAGCCAATTGCACTTGAGGTCTCTCAGAGCCTCGTTATATTCATCCCATTTGCTTTCATCTTTGTCTCCTTTTCCGCTTGAATTAGATTTCTTCGGCTGTTCACACAGAACATATTTAAAAGTATGGCAGTCAACTTTTTTTCCAATCTCGTCTTTGCAAAACGTTATCGATCCTACAAGGTACGAACCAATTGTTGCGCTTTTGAAGAGCCTTTAGAAAACAAACACATTATTTGATTATAGTCGACAGATACTTCAAAATTACAAAGCTGCTTGAAAAGCGATTTTATTAAGTTATTCATTTTTTTATGTAAATGATTTTCTTCTAGACCCTTGTAATAATTAAAAGTAAAATACTGTGGCCTTTGGTCTCAAAAAAAGGTAAATTTTAATTTATACTTTATTATTACTTTGTCTTTATACTTTATTATTACTTTTTCTTTATATTTTATTATTACTTTTTCTTTATATTTTATGATTACTTTTTCTTTATATTCATTTATTACTTTTTCTTTACATTTTATTAATACTTTTTCTTTATACTTTATTATTACTTTTTCTTTATAATAATTTATTATTACTTTTTCTTCATACTTTATTATTACTTTTAAACTTTTATATAACTTTTCTTAAACTTTTATATAACTTTTCTTAAATTTTGATATAACTCTCTTAAACTCTATTATTACTCTTTTCATACACTTCATTATTACCCTTTTTATACACTTTATTAATAAAAAAAAAAAAAAAATGAAACAATCTTTTCCAAACCCGTGACTAAATTCTACAATACGATTAAATTGAATTATAATTGTTATAAATTAAGATGTTAAAAAATGGTTGTTGATCAGTGAATATAATTCTTATTGTTTTAGTAAGCAAAACATTTGCGCGCCAAGAAAGTTTAATGAATTATTTCAAACTCACATGTCCTCAGAACTGGGCGAAATGAAAATCATATTAAAAGATAAGTGTTTTATAATTGTTTGGTCGAAATGAAAATTAAAAAACGCTATTTACTTACTTGTTATCACTGTTTAGAGGAGCGATATAAAATGGCATTGTGTGGCCAGGAGGAATTGAGGCAGAAACCATTTTTTTGCCACCGACAAGTGCTTGAGATTGACTAGCATAAATGTCAAGATTCACTTGAGTACCAAGCTTTTGCGTCAACAGGATCGACATGTCTGTTAATTTCTCAAGTAAATCCCTCTTCTCGTGTCGAATGTGCATTCTTAAATTATAATCACCTTTTTCCATTTTTGGAATCGTGTACTGAAAAAGATTACTTTCGTTTACTATTTTTATGAATTCAAACTTTGTTACTATTAAATTTTAATTTAATTTATTTATACCTATTAATTAATACACTATTTTATTATTTATTTCATTATGTATTCTATTACTTATTTCATTATTTATTTTATTATTTATTTTATTATTTATTCTGTTACTTATTTCACTATTTATTTTATTCTTGAAAGTAATTTTGCCCCAACTCACTTTGGAAGGATATGCGTCTCCGCAACAAATGAGTTGCTTATTACAGTCATAAATCATCCACAATTGACTTTCGTATTCGTTCTCATAAAGGAAGTCACTGAATAATGAAGCGTTGGGAGTAATTTCGGTTGTTTTTGATATGTGGAATGTGTAAGTTAGCTGCAGTTCATAAATTTGTCGAGCTGGTGGTATAATGTCTCGTTGCTTCAATGGGACAATTTTAGAATCCGAGGGTCTGTAAAAATTGTTCAAATCATTATTAATGTCGTTCTTTACAGAAGAAAGAGAATAATAATAATTAAATATTGTTTTTTTGGAACAATTAAAGTACCTCAAAACTTGAACTGACGATTTTAGAGAACAAGTTGGTACAACGTCTTCGTTCCTTAAAGAACTTCGCAATTCGATCCGATGATAACCGTCTCCAGCTTGCATCGTGAGTCCTCCATTTATCATACGAAGTCCATGGAATTCTATCGAGTAATCGACTAAAATGTCTCCTAAATTCGCCCAATATTTCGCCACAGCTACTTCCAAAATCACTCCACCCTACAGGAGAATAAATTACATTGTCCCGTTTTATTATTTATATTTTTTGTGTGATATTTGTATTTTGTTTGCAGTATTTATATTTTGTAGTATTTGTACTTTGTTTGTAGTATTTACACTTAATAGTATTTATATTTTGTTTGTAGTATTTACACTTAGTAGTATTTATATATTGTTTGTAGTATTTCTATTTTATTTGTATTATTTATATTTTGTTTGCATTATTTATTTTATTCCACAGATATTTTTACTATTCATCACAGGATGAATTATATAAATAATTCTATAAAGAAATAATAATTATAAGTAATATAAACAAATGATAATTATAAGTAATATGAACAAATGATAATTATAAGTAATATAAACAAATGATAATTATAAGTAATATAAACAAATGATAATTATAAGTAATATAAACAAATGACAATTATAAGTAATATAAACAAATAATAATTATATTAAGTAATACAAACAAATAATAATTATAAGTGTAAATAAATAATAATTACAAATAAATAAATGAAGTGCTGAGTAGTAAAAGAATCTTTGAAAATGTTGTATTCGGCATTTTAAAACCATGAAATTATGAACTCATTATTAAAACACTCAATAAAAATGCACATACTTGTACAGCGAATCCTTGAACATTCTCATGTTGAGACGAAACGTTAATCATTCTATTTACTTCAAATTGCTTGCAAGAAACACGAGGCTTTAACTGAAGAGTGTGTGTCACGAATCTTCCATTCTTTTCCTTTTCAGTTCCTTTCAATTTCAAAACTGCAAAAGAATGAAAACAATTTAGTCCAATTCAAATAAAAAAAAACTCTTACAATGAAAAAACAAAGCTTTCCTTTTTTTATTTATAGAAAAGAAAAACTTCAATTTAAACAAAAGAAAAACGTTAATTTATAAAAAAGAAAAACTTTCATTTACAGAAAGAAAAACTTTAATTTATAAAAAAGAAAAACTTTAATTTATAAAAAAGAAAAGCTTTTATTTATAGAAAAGAAAAGCTTTATCATATTTTTGTAATTTACCTGCCCATGTTGCATCGTCAGGTACGAGAATAAAATGTCTGACTATAGTGTTAGGCTTAAATAAAACATTCGAGTAATTTAAATCCGGAAGAATGGCAGCGGGCGTGAGAACAGTTGGTTGAATAATTGTAACCGGAATTCGGAAAACAGGTCCTTTATCAACATTGGCAATATCGTAGGCTCGAATACTAAAAAATCGAAAATAACAAAGATTAATGAATTTTATTTTTATAATTAATGAAAAATCAAAAGGTTGTAATTTTGTTTCACCAACTCCGGTTTAAAATTAAAAGCTAAGTGGTTGATTTTACATATATAATAATTGAATAAATCAAATCAGAAATTGTATCAAATTAGTAATTGAATCAAATTAGCAATAAATAATAAATAAAATAAAATAAATAAAATAAATAAAATAAAATAAATAAAATTCAATCAAATTAGTAATTGTTCAGTAAATGAATAATTAAAGTAAGTAATTGAATTAAATGAGTAAACGTTCAGTAATTGAATAATTGAAATCAACAATTGAATTAATAACTGTTCAATAATTGAATAATTAAAATAAGTATTTGAATAAAATCAATAATTGTTCAATAATTGAACAATTTATACTAATAATTATATAAAAATTGTAATATGCAGGGATCACAGTCGTTTTTCTTGTTCAATTTTAGGTGTAAAAGGGGATTTTTATTTTTAAAAAGGGGGATTTTCTTCCATAAAAAGGAGATTTTGAAATGAAAAAAGAAAAGAAAAACATAGTAATATTCAAAAATTTTAAAAACGTTAGTTAATCTCTTGCTATTAATTTAAAAATACAAAATTGATTTCCTTTCATTCAATGAG
>WNHD01000904.1:0-23275 GCA_011057455.1 Ganaspis sp. Gsp50
TTATGAAGTATTCTGAAGTATTTTGAAATAGTCTGAAGTATTTTGAAATATTTCAAAGACTTTTTAATTATTATTGAATATTTTGGAGTAGTTTGAAGTAGTTTGGAGTAGTTTGAAGTAGTTTGGATTATTTTAAACTTGTTTTAATTCATTTGAAATATTTGAAAGACACTTTAAGTATTTTTAAATATTTTGTTTTCTTTAAATTTAAAAAAAAATACCTTTAAAAAAGGGATTTTCGCCCTTTGAACGCAAATGACAAACATGAAGATATTTTTTCCATTTTTGTAGTTTGCCCTGATTTACGCTGGAGCACAAAAAAATATCGGTCCAGCAGGTGTAACGTTAGTTATAGTACGAGAGGATGTTATTGGTCATGCGATGTCAGTTTGTCCGTCAATTTTGGATTTCGCAGTGACAGCTGAAAATAATTCAATTTACAATACACCTCCAACTTTCCAGTACGTTTGTTTGCAAATAACGTCCATTCATCTGTAACATTAATTGACTAAATATATTACTATCCTAATATACAACAATTTTCAGAATTTACTTTGTGGGTCAAGTTTTTAAATGGATTCAAAGGAATGGAGGAGTTAAAGGAATGGACAAATTAGCTGACGAAAAAAGCAAGAAAATTTATGATGCAATTGATCAATCTGAAGGATTCTACGTTTGTCCTATTAAAAAAGATTGTCGAAGTAGAATGAACGTACCATTTAGAATAAAAAACAATGAAGAACTCGAAAAAGAATTCCTTGCTGGAGCCAGTGAACGTGGAATGTTGCAATTGAAAGGACACAGGTTCGTTTATTATAAAAAGACAGTAATTTTTATCTTCATTTCTTACGTTTCAGTTCATAAGAAAAATAACATTCTTTTCGCCAACAAAATTCTCTATCAATCTTAATTATTTATTACCATTTTTACAAAATTATTACATTTTACAAAAATTTTACAAAGTTAGAAACAACAGTTAAATCCATTTTTTAAGTTAAATCTATTTCATTTTGTTAAAAATATTTTCTTGTTTTTCATTGAAATACATGTTTCTCGCTTTTCAGTTTAACAAAAATTATTTTCAATGAATTTAATTTGCTGATCAACAAAAAGATATTTTTTATTTTAAGAATAAACTTGTAAAAATAATTTTGTTTTGATTTTTTAGATCGGTGGGTGGAATCCGCGCTTCTTTATACAATGCAGTGACGATTGCAGAAGTTGAAGCTTTGGCTTCCTACATGAAGTGGTTCCAGCAATCGAAACAGTAGTTTCTTTTGTAAAAATGAAAATTGAAAAAATCTTTTCAGAAAGAAATGCAATGAAACAATTTATTTCAAATGTAAAAAACTTCTCTTTCACAGAATTGGGTTCTTTCAATTTTCAGAAATTTTACAAAATTATAAAGATTGTAGGTACATAAATTACTACTGAAATCAAATTTTTAAAATAGTAAAAATTTTTTACTTTCTCTTTTGTATGGATCTTTATAATAAAAATATTTTTTGTTTTTAAAACAGTTGTATTTTTTCAAAACAGTTGTGTTTTTTCAAAACAGTTGTATTTTTCAAAATAATTATATTTTTTCAAAATAGATGTATTTTTCAAAATAATTGTATTTTTTCAAAATAATTGTATTTTTTCAAAATGATTATCAACTTTAAGACAAATTGGATTTGTCAGTATCTTTCGATTTTTCTGCAAATAAAGCGTCCAGTAAATTTTCTAAATTTTCGTTTGTGCCACGACAACCGTTTATCACAGCTTTCGCCCACTGTAATTACAAACAAAAACTTTGTGTCCAGTAGAATAGAAAATTCAAGATTAATATTTCAAAAAATAAAGCACAGGAATTTTTTTTTGAATGATTTTTAAGTAAAAATAAAATACCTTGAAATATTCTTCGACTCGGTTTGGAGTCCATCCAACTGGAGTGTCTTTTCTTAAATCTCTCAAGTTATAAAGTTTGTCTGCTAATTTGACCAATTTTGCATTATGACTGCAAGTGGGTGCGTTTTTTATTTGCAGTAATTTTCGCTCGTTTTTGGGCAAATTTTTATTATCTGTGACTTCTTCCACAACTTTGCGCACATCGATACCAAATTCTTGTTCTATTTCTTGGAAAGTTGTGTCTGTGTCTTCGACTGTATCATGTAATAATGCCGCCAAGATTACGACTGGATCGTAGACATTTGCTTCTTCAATTAAAATATTTGCAACTCCTTAAAAAAGTGGAATAAGTATGAACGTCTTTAAAGATTTTCTTAATTTTGGAAACATTTTTTAACGCGTAACTTCTTCTAAAATAATTTATGATCTTGTAGTATTAAAATTGAAAGAAAATGAAAATGAAAGAAATAGTTAAAAGTAAATGTTTAGTTCAAAATATTTAAATAGTTAAAATAGTTAAAAATAGTTAACTAGAGAATAATAAAAAAAAATGTAAACAAAAAAATTAAATAGTAGTAAAAATTAGCCTAGTAAAATTAGATTTTCGTGATTAGTAATTTAATAAACTCTAAAGATATAACATAGAAAAGTTAAAACAAGGGGCAAATAGTTACATTGTTGACGATATAATATTAAACATTAAGGGGATGTAAATGTTAATTATACCTATTGGATGATTAATGTAGGGAGTTTCATCTACATTTTTTCTTCTTTGGTTGATATGTTTTAATGCTGCGAAATTGGTGCATCTTATCACCATCGAAATTAATTCTTCTTTGGTAAGATGATTTGTACAAAATTTACAAGTTGAAGGTTTCGAATCGTTTTGCCTCTGTTTTGATAAAACAGTTTCATCTAATTTTTTATCTGTTTCTAGAAATTCACTTTCTTTGTTTTTATTCTCCATGTCTGTTGAATTAAAGAATTATGAACCACACAAATAACAATATGTAAATATAAAATCAACAGTTTTGAAAAATTCGATTCTTTGTTGAACTTATTATTAAATAAATTATCTAACACTGATTTAAAACATTATTTTGTTTTTGATTAACGAAGAACTAAATCTTGATAATTTTTGGTATCATTATATAAAAATAATATCGCTTTTTTAAAATAGATATTTGGGTAATTTTATTGACTTTTGTCTTTTGCTGACATATTTTTAAAATATTATGTGTAACAGTAATTACTAAATTTAGTACAATTCATTTCCATTAAAGATTTTTATAAATGTTTTGCTATTTAAATAAAAATTGTTTATTTAAATATGTGCAAAAGTAGTAAAATCTGCGTTTTTCGTTCATTTTTCAAACTACTTTTTACAGATATAAAGATATATATATATATTCTAATGATTTATTTGTATAACTGGGTAGATAAACATCTGAAAAATAAACGCATATAAATAAGTAAATATAAATACAATAAATAGTATATGTATATAGAATGGTATTGTTATATTGTTATATGTTTATATACATACAAATATGCAAAAAGAAAGAAGAATGATTAAAATATTATATATATACAAATATTGAACATAACCTTACTATAAAACTTATATACGCAATCATATATTTCACAATTCTTATCAAATAGAGTTTATTATTATTAAAAAAAAATGAACAAACCGTAAATTAAATTTCCTTATTCAATTACTGTATACGTATTTTGTAAAACAATCACAAGAACAAATGCAATAAAAATTATTTGTTTACATTCAGCTATAATATATATGTATCAGATTCATACAGTGGGGTAAATTTATAATAACTGCTTCCATAGTTCGCCACCAGAGTTTTCAAAATGAAAACAATATAACCTCTAAATTTGAGAAAATTGACAGATTTGACATTTCAGTTTCATACTGTTTTTTGATTCTTTAAGTGTGTAAATAAATGATAAATTATTATAATAGTGTAAATAAAGTAATTTTCCACAATGTCGACAAAGAAAGCCTTAACGCAGCAAGAGCTGCGTAAAATAATGAATAATGCAAAAGAAAAACTGGGTGTTCAGAAGAAAATAGAATCACCACTTGCAAAATATCCTTTTAATTATGAATATTAAGTTTTATTTTCATTTCAAATACTTTATTAATATTGTTTCCTCTAATTCTTTAGCAATTATTTCCTCTCACAACGTTGTTTCTCTAAAATCAATGTTTCTAACCTCTACTCCGAAATATTTTTGTATATTTATTTCTGCCTTTTTTCCATTTAATTCATTGTTTCTGCGCGGATTAAAGTAAATTCAGAATCAGTATTTATTTTTAAGTTAATTATAATAATCCAATTAATTATTAATGCACAGAATGTATTTATTTTTCAAAAATATCTAAAAAACATTGCTCTGCAATATTTTATTGGATTAAGATTAAAAATGTGATTTACTATTTTTAACAGTTGGTAAATCGATATTTTTCTGTTTTAATTTCCATATTATAAGCAATATTAACTCTTGCAATTTAAATTCTCTTTTTGAAAAAAAGTCTCCGTTTTTTTTATAAAAAGTCGTATTTATTTAAAAAAATATATAATTATAAAGTCATTCAATAACTTAACGTCTGAGTATTATTATTAAAAAAAATCATATTTATAAACCATTCTATTTTTTGACTTTCCTTAACAATTTAAATACGTATAATTCATTAGGACAACTTACCTGTGTAATTTGCAAACTCATAGTCAGCAACGAAGCAGCTTGGCCTATTCACATAAATTCAAAAAAGCACAAAGAAAACATAGAAAATGCGAAGCAGCAACTTGAAAAAGCAAAATCTACACAAAAAAGATCTGCCCCTCCATTTCGAGAACCGCAACCAGTTAAAAAAGTCAAAGGTATTTTAAAAAATGCAAATCCACCACCAACACCTCAAGGAAAATCAAAACTACCTGAGGACTTTTTCGATAATAAGCCTCCATCTTCTAAGAATAGTTTAACGAACGGTAAATCTAGTTTAACAAAACCTTCTACGAGTGTAGAGCCTCCAGAAAGTATGATAGTTGATGGACCAAATGAAGAAGAAAAACTGCAAAAAGGAAAAGATGCTGCTTCGGCACTTCCTGAAGGATTTTTTGATGATCCAGTTCTGGACGCAAGGGTAATTAATTCCCTAAATTAATAACAGGGTGATCACTAAAAACAGTCAAAAAACTTCCCTGATTTTTTCCATGGTCGAATCGAAAAGATTTTTACGCATTTCGGAGCACGTTCTCAGAATAAAATGAAATTTCCCAATCTTATTTGTTGGTAAATACTTTTAGAAAATCCAAGTTTTAAGTTAAAATAAAAATATCATTTTTTAAATTAATATCTTTCATTTCAATTCGTTTTAAATTAAATCCTGAATAAAATAAGCAAAGAATGAAGCTTCTTCTGAAGTTTTTCAAATATGTATTGAAATTATAGTGAGTCACAAACTTTTTTTGATTTTCAAATAATTAGTGAAATAAAAAAGATTTTTTATGCACATAAACTTATTTAAAAGGTAATTTGTTGCAGTATCGATTAAATTTATGTTTCCAAATGTTTGCAAAATGTAAAGTTACACTGAGAAAAAGGAATTGTTCATAATAATTTAACAAATTTCGGTTGCTGTTTTTGTTGCAACAAAATTTTTGTTACTAAGAGCAATCGATTCATAACTTTCATATTTTCATGTACTTTTATAGCTATCTTACATCTACATTTACATTCTCATTGATATTTATCTATGTTTTATAATATTAAACTATTACTTACATACAAACTTTTTTGTATTTCAAAATTTCGCCCATTCTATGAAATAAATAAATATCAATATACTTTTCCAATTGTATAAAAAATTAGCTTTAGAATAAAAAACTTACGTTTGCATGTTTTAAAATAAGTTAAATCGTTTCAGGTCCGAAATGTGGAGTATAAAGATCCGATTGAAGAAGAATGGGAAAAGTTTAAAAAGGAAATTAAGGAAGAAGAGGCACAAGCAAACCAAATAATAGCAGATGACCAGGAAGAGGCGACAACCAAGAGACAAGAAGATGTGATAGAGGAGCAAATGCAACGTTTATCGAAAGTGATAGATCTCGTTAAACTTAAGGAAACGATGCAAGCTGTTGAGAAAAAGCAAGAGATTATAGAAACTGAATCATCATCGAGTGATGAAGATTTTGACGAATTTCTCGATTGGCGAGCTAAAAAATCTTATAAATAATATTTAATTACAATTAGTTTTACATTTAAAAATGTACAATTTTAGATTAAATTTTTCATTGTTCTTTAACAGTTTGTATATGTATTGATTTTACCTACCAAGACTTTGATGTTAATTCTAATTTACTCATAAATGGTAAATAAAAGTTGAAATTTTCTAGATGTCTTCAGAATTCCATCAAGCTGATAAATTAGTCAGAAATGAAAGTAAACAATTTTGTAAGAGATCTATGGAAAGTTTATAAAAATCTACAAGGTTGCTACGCTTTCTGAAAATCTACAAAATCTGGAAAAGTCAGGGAATTTTATTTGGTATGGAAAAGTCAAGGGCAATTAAAAAAATTCTTGAAAATAATATATATATTTCTTCGATACATGTATCTGTTTGCTTGTATTTTCTCCCACTTGTTTGTCTTTCAGGGTGTTTATTAACCGGGAAAAATGGGAAACAGTAGGCAACTGAAATTCAGTTGCGACGGGCCAATGAATTTTATGAAAATTTGGGAATTTAAAAGTAAAAACTGTTCATTCTTTATGGAAAAAATGTTTCTTTTACATTGCTGAATTAATAAAAAAAACTACAATAAAGGAAATAAATTTGTTAAAATAATTTACTTTTATGCTTTTAGGATTAAAGTTCAATGTAGAAAAAAATAAATTTAACCGGGAAGTAACCGCGAATTGCGTTAGACAAAATTAGTAAACACCCTGCTGGATCAAGTAGCATTTTAACATAATGTATCACAAAGAATTGATTTTTTAAAAAAAATCATATTTCATGTTTTTGCAAATTTGAGTGTGTTCCTGAAATTTGTATTGAATTTTTCTTTTTGCATTCGATTCGGCATAAAAAATACAAACCAAGAAGTATTTTACAAACACTACACTTGTCAGGTTCAAGTAGCATTTTAACATAATGGATAACACAAAATTGAACATTTTTATTAAAAAAATTATGTTTCATGTTTTTGCAAATTAGAGTGTGTTCCTGAAATTTTTATTAAATTTTTCTTTTTGCATTCGACAAGGCATAAAAAAATACAAACTACAAAGTACTTTTCAAACACTGCACTTGTCTTGCTCAAGTAGCATTTTAACATAATGTATCACAAAGAATCGATTTAAAAAAAATCTTGGTTTACATTTTTGTAAATTTGACTAGGTTCCTGAAATTTTTTTAAAATTTTTCTTTTCGCATTCGATTCGGCATTAAAAAATACAAACTACACAGAACATTACAAACACTACACTTTTCTGGATCAAGTAGAATTTTAACAAAATGTAACTATAACACAAAATTGAACATTTTTTTTAAAAAAATCATGTTTCATGTTTTTGCAAATTAGAGTGTGTTCTTGAAATTTGTATTGAATTTTTCTTTTTACATTCGATTCGGCATACAAAATACAAACTACAAAGTACTTTTCAAACACTACACTTGTCTGGCTCAAGTACAATTTTAACATAATGTATCACAAAGAATCGATTTAAAAAAAATCTTGGGTCACATTTTTGTAAATTTGACTACGTTCCTGAAATTTTTTTAAAATTTTTCTCTTTGCAATCGATTCGGCATAAAAAAATACAAACTACAAAGCACTTTTCAAACACTACACTTGTCTGGCTCAAGTAGCATTCTAACATAATGTATAACACAAAATTGAACATTTTCTTTAAAAAAATCATGTTTCATGTTTTTGCAAAATAGAGTGTGTTCCTGAATTTTTTATTAAATTATTCTTTTTGCATTCGATTCGGCATAAAAAAATACAGACTACAAAGTACTTTTCAAACACTACACTTGTCTGGCTCAAGTAGCATTTTAACATTATGTATCACAAAGAATCGATTTAAAAAAAAATCTTGGTTCACATTTTTGTAAATTTGACTAGGTTCCTCAAATTTTTTAAAAATTTTCCTTTTTGCATTCGATTCGGCATAAAAAATACAAACTTCAAAGTACTTTTCAAACACTACATTTGTCTGGCTCAAGTAGCATTTTAACATAATGTATAACACAAAATTGAAAATGTTTATTAAAAAAATCTTGTTTCATGTTTTTGCAAATTAGAGTGTGTTCCCGAATTCTTTATTAAATTATTCTTTTTGCATTTGATTTGGCATAAAAAAGTACAAACTTAAAGTACTTTACAAACACTACACTTGTCTGGATCAAGTAGAATTTTAACATAATGTATCACAAAGAATCGATTTAAAAAAAATCTTGGTTCACATTTTTGTAAATGTGACTAGGTTCCTGAAATTTTTTTAAAATTTTCCTTTTTGCATTCGATTCGGCATAAAAAATACAAACCAAGAAGTACTTTACAAACACTACACTTGTCTGGTTCAAGTAGCATTTAAACATAATGTATAACACAAAATTGAACATTTTTTTTAAAAAAATCATGTTTCATGTTTTTGCAAATTAGAGTGTGTTCCTGAATTCTTTATTAAATTATTCTTTTTGCATTTGATTCGGCATAAAAAAGTACAAACTACAAAGTACTTTAGAAACACTACACTTGTCTGGCTCAAGTAGCATTTTAACATAATGTATCACAAAGAATAGATTTAAGAAAAAATCTTGGTTCACATTTTTGTAAATTTGACTAGGTTCCTGAAATTTCTTAAAAATTTTTCTTTTTGCATTCGATTCGGCATAAAAAATACAAACCAAGAAGTACTTTACAAACACTACACTTGTCAGGTTCAAGTAGCATTTTAACATAATGTATAACACAAAATTGAACATTTTTATTAAAAACATTATGTTTCATGTTTTTGCAAATTAGAGTGTGTTCCTGAAATTTTTATTGAATTTTTCTTTTTACATTCGATGCGGCATAAAAAAATACAAACTTCAAAGTACTTTTCAAACAATACACTGGTCTGGCTCAAGTAGCATTTTAACATAATGTATAACACAAAATTGAACATTTTTATTGAAAAAATCATGTTTCACATTTTTGCAAATTAGAGTGTGTTCCTGATATTTTTATTGAGTTTTTCTTTTTACATTCGATTCGGCATAAAAAAATACAAACTACAAAGTACTTTTCAAACACTACACTTGTCTGGCTCAAGTAGCATTTTAACATAATGTATAACACAAAATTGAAAATTTTTATTAAAAAAATCTTGTTTCACGTTTTTGCAAATTAGAGTGTGTTCCTGAATTCTTTATTAAATTATTCTTTTTGCATTTGATTCGGCATAAAAAAGTACAAACTGCAAAGTACTTTACAAACACTACACTTGTTTGGATGAAGTAGAATTTTAACATAATGTATCACAAAGAATCGATTTAAGAAAAAATCTTGGTTCACATTTTTGTAAATTTGACTAGGTTCCTGAAATTTCTTAAAAATTTTTCTTTTTGCATTCGATTCGGCATATAAAATACAAACCAAGAAGTACTTTACAAACACTACACTTGTCTGGCTCAAGTAGTATTTAAACATAATGTATAACACAAAATTGAACATTTTTATTAAAGAAATCATGTTTTTATGCACAAAATTTTATCCCAAATTAAACTATGAAGTAAGTATAGAAAAATGGCATTCCTTGCATCGAGACGAATCAATTGAAGTATATAAAGTCTATATTTTACCAAGTATTGGTCATTTTTGACATTCAAAATGCCATTGCCATGCTTTTGAAATTTTGATTTTATAATGACCGCATCTCTTGCAAACATTTTCTACATAAAAAAACGAATCGACTGATCGAAAAAACGAATTGTATATAAAATATTTATTTGAACAGAAATTTATGGAAAAATGTTTATTTCTCAACTACTTTTGATATATAAAATTCAATTTATATTATTATAACTTCTAAAATTATCATTATCCAATAATATTTTCTTCTTAAAAACTGTCCAAGATAGCTTTTTGCAAAAAAAAAATTTCTATGAAGAAACAAAAAGTTCACGAAATGAACGTAGGTAATTTTCCACTATTTTAAATTAATTTTTGCAAAATTCGTGTTTCACGTTTTTGCCAATTTAAATATAATCCTGAAATTTTTTTTTACTTTTCTTTTTTTATTCGATTAAGTACAAGAAAGCAAAAATTTTATTCATATTAGAAAGACTACACTTCCCTGGACCAATTTAAATATTAACAAAAAGCGTGCGTCAATTTTCATTTTTTTAAAAGAACAAACATGTCTCACATATTTGCAAATTTGAAAGTGTTCCTGAAATATTTATTGAATTTTCCTTCTTTTATTCAATTAAGTAAAAGAAAAGTCAAAATATTATCCATATGAGGAACACTACGCTTCTCTGGATCAATATGAATTTTAACAAAAAAACGTGCATCAATTTTCTATTTTTAAAAGTAGAATCATGTCTCACGTATTTGCAATTTTGGCAATGTTCCTGAAATTTTTTAGAAATTTTCTTTTTTTCATTCGATTAGGTATAAGAAAAGCCAAAATTTCATTTATATTAGAAACACTACACTCTTCTGGATCAATATGAATTTCAACAAAAAGCGTGCATCACTTTTCATTTTTTAACAGAAGAATCATGTACACATGTTTGCAATTTTGACTGCGTTCTTTAAATTTTTTTGGAATTTTCCTTTTTTTATTCGATTAGCCATAAAAAAAGCTAAAATCTTATTTATATTAGAAACACTACACTTCTCTGGATCAATATGAATTTTAACAAAAAGCATGCATCAATTTTCCTTTTTTTAAAAGAAGAATCATATCTCACAAATTTGCAATTTTGACTGTGTTCCTGAAATTTTTTTCTAATTTTCTTTTTTTTATTCGATTAGATATTAGAAGAGCCAAAATTTTATTCATATTAGAAACACAACCTTCTTCTGGATCAATATAAATTTTACCAAAAATCGTGCTTCAATTTTAATTTTTTAACAGAAGAGTCATGTGTCACATATTTGCAAATTTGACTGTGTTCCTGACATTTTTTTGGAATTTTCTTTTTTTTGATTTCATTAGGCATAAGAAAAGTTAAAACCCCATTTTTATTAGAAACACTACAATTCTCTGGATCAAAATTAATTTTAACAAAAAACGTGCATCAATTTTTAATTTTTTTAAAAGAAGAATCATATCTCACAATTTTACAATTTTGACTGTGTTCCTGAAATTTTTTTCTAATTTTCTTTTTTTTATTCGATTAGGCATAAGAGAAGCTAAAATCTTATTTATATTAGAAACACTACACTTCTCTGGATGAATATAAATTTTAACAAAAAGCGTGCATCAATTTTTATTTTTTAAAAGAGCAATCATATATCACATTTTTACAATTTTGACGGTGTTCCTGAAATGCTTTTTTAATTTTCTTTTTTTTTATTCGATTAGGTATAAGAGAAGCTAAAATCTTATTTATATTAGAAACACTACACTTCTCTGGATGAATATGAATTTTAACAAAAAGCGTGCATCAATTTTCATTTTTTTAAAGAAGTATCATATCCTGTTGTTTTGTGATAAATAAATAAATAAATAAATGAATAAATAAATAAATATCCTACGTATTTGAAAATTTGACTGTGTTCCTGAAATTCTTATTGATATTTCTTTTTTTTATTTAATTAAGGGGGTGTGGAAAAAAGACTATTTTAGATTTGGAAAAGATGGAAAAGGCATATGGAATTTGATTCGAATAAAATAGTAGCAACCCTGAATTTGTTGATAAATGAATGTAATTAAAAGTCTTTTTCAACCAACAGAAACTGAGATTTTGTTTTCTCTTCAAATTTGAACTCAGGACATTAAAATCCATAAAAAATGATGAATTAAATCTGAAAATAAAATAAAAAATTTTGTACGCCTGTGAAACAATTGTTTAATAATTGCATGAACCTAACTATGATTTCAGAAGAATTGTCTTATTTGAAAAATTTTCAATAAGACCAGTTATAAAATTGCACATTATAATTCATATATTTAATTATATTTTTGTGATATATTTTTCTAAAATGAATGCCATTAGAAGAATTTGTCACTCGGGTTTGAATTGAAAATTTAATAAAACAACTCTGAAGAGTTATAATAATTTATTAAGTATGAAGTACATAATAGATAAAGGTACAATTCGTGTGTAAGCTGTATAGATATATGAAAAATGAAAAGTTGAATATAAAGGGCTATATTTTACTAGAATAGTCGTATTTGATATATATACCATACGTATAGTTATTAATACATAATGTTGGATATTAACGAATTCGCTTAATTATATACCAAGCTAATCAGCATTAATTCTCAAATTACATTCGAAGTAATTTCTTATTTCTTATAAAATATCGATTCTAAAAAAGGGACTCGCGTGCTACCCGCACCTATTGTATCTTCGCACTTATTTCTAAGCGCCGGAAATTCGCATCCCTTGAAATTCGTGCCTAAGTCACTTTTCTTTTAATCTACTAGTTTGACTAGAATGAACTCTGCTACAAAGTACCAAAGAGTGAGAGTGAGATAGATACAATGGAAGTGAGAAACGATTCTTCAAAACTTTTTATCGAATAATCCTCTCTTTCCAAACCTAAAGGTCCATTTTGAATTTCAATTTGCCTCTTACATAATTTCATTAAATTTTAATTACTCCAAGACCATATAATAATAATAACTGCATATTTTTAACCATTAATTAACCATTAATTAACCATTAATTAACCATTAATTAACCATTAATTAACCATTGTAATTTTAACCATTTCCATACGATCAAATTTGAATCATTACCAGTGTTCTAATTAAATTCCAGTTCTGATTAATTCAATGTTTAGATCATTTACAGAATTCACATTGTTTGAATTCGTCAATATTATTTATTACAAATTGAGGGTTCGCATGCAAGATCTGCCCTTACGTGTGAACTATCTCCTCTTTGAGTCAGATTTTGTCAGCGCAGGAAAGATGCATATGAATTCAGAGGCAGTTATTGCACGCGGATATTCAATTAGGTTTTTTAGTCATTTATACTGATCACTCTGGTTTTCATTTATAAGTTAATTTTTGTTACAAAAGGTTATCAAGACTTGAAATTAATTTCTAAGATCCCGGACCAATTTGATTCAAAATTGGACAAATATTTTGTTGTATAAATTGCTGTAGACTTGGTTGTTCTCCTTCTGGACCTGAAGATTTGGAAAGCTTTAAAAGCGGAATTTGAGGTCATTTAAGCGGTAATCTCTTATCACACTGCTGATTAGGATAAATACAATATATCGAAATTCTGCGCTCGAGACAGTTCTTAAATGTTATTGGTGATTTCGATGTGTCATTACTGAAAACAGTAAAGAGAAGGTTGCATACAAACGCGAATTGTGCGACAGTACCTCGTAGCATACAATCTATAATTATAATAGTTTTATTAAACGAGCTAGAAATCTCAATAGTAGAAGATTGTTTTTAATGCTAGACTTAGTGTATTTTATATATTAATCTTTCAACTGATATATAATATCTCTTATGTACAAATTGTTGTACTGATTGAATCCTGTCAATTTATCGTCCAGTGGGGACTTTCAGTTTTTGCTTATTCTAGAAATTCATCATGCTAATTTATAATTGTGTATGCAGGTGTTTTACAATTTCGTAAGTTAAGATTCTCTAATTAAGAGAAAAAAATCAATCGAACTTCTTACTTTTCGGAATTTTCCTTTTCTGCAATCTGCCAATTTTCATCAATATTGGAAAATTGGAAATTAACGGAGATTTGACGAAAAAGGATACATATTGGCTAAAAGTATTTAATAAAAGAATATTGCTTGTGTTGAAAATTAATTTGATAAAAACACTATATGATTGCCATATCTCGTGATGGATTTTTAGCAGAATTTTTTTTTATTCTCAGGTCCCGGATGTCCAAATACTTCCCCATAATTGGAACATCCGCTACCCGTTATTCTTTCTTTTTCGATTAAAAAAATTTAATATTTGTGCAATGATTGGCTTTTTCATATCAATGATTGATTTTCATAAGAGTGGTAAGTGCAAAAGTCTTTGTCAACTGTTGATTCTTTTGTTGATTTATAAATAGTTGAATCAATGTCAATTGGTTAATTATTATCAACTGTCGAATTGTAATCGATTAATGAATTACATATTATCAGCTGTTGAATTGTAATCGACTGTTGAATTATTATCAACTGTTGAATTATTATCAACTGTTGAATTATTATCAACTGTTGAATTATTATCAACTGTTGAATTATTATCAATTGTTGAATTATTATCAACTGTTGAATTATTATCAACTGTTGAATTATTATCAACTGTTGAATTGTATATTGTTATCACTTGTTCAATTCTAATCGATTATTGAATTATTATCAACTGTTTAATTTTAATCAACAGTCATATAAATATCAACAGTTGAAATTGAATTTGAAAGTTGACTCTTTTCACCGAAAACTGATTGTACTTGATGAATAATTCAATTTGAAAAAGTATTTCAAAGACATGTGCTTTTGGCACTCGAAAATAAGGCATTTTAAACATCCACGGCAAGTTTATGCCAACAGAAATGTAATGTAAAACACACGTGAAAAATTGAATATTAATTTGATATTCGCAGCTTTGTCGAAATGCGAAAATTATTTTAATTTTAGTATAGAATATAAAAAATTAATATTTACAATGTGCAAAGCATTCCCCTACATTTGCTGGTCAAAATTGGGTTCAAAATGTCAAAAATTGAGTCCACAATCCAGTAACATATGTTATTCTCTTAAATTAATCTAATACTGACTTTATATAATATATCGCTGGAATTATCTAATTTTAATTATAGTGATAAATTAGCACCTAATCCTGAAATAGAAACCTTCCCCTAATTTCCTTTCAGGATTAGATAAGATCCATCTGGAAATCAGGAGGCTGGAAAATCGATTGTATTCTCTCGGAAAAATTGCTTTAATTTCCATTGAAATTAAATTTCGTCTCAGTTTATTAAAAATTCAAATCCTTTAAATAATCCCAATTCTTTTAAAACAGAAAAATTCATTTTCTTCAGAAAAATAATTTTTCTCTCAAACTGATTAATGTTATTTAAAAGCAATTAATTATTTTTGATGAACAATTAATTCAATTCTTATGAAAAATTGAATTGTTACCCCAAAGAAATCAATTTCTTGAAAAATCCACATTTTTTTGTCATCAATATGTTATTGTTATTGTTATAATATCAATTGTTGTTTTTAATTATAAATTTAATTATCACTGTTGTGGAAAATACGTTTCAATGTGTTTATAAAACATTTTCTGATAAAAAAGTCGATAGAATTTTCCCGCCTCAAACTGAGTCAATTTCTAAGTTAATATTGAATAAAAATCTAAGTAGGAAAATCTACAATATGATAATTTGATTTCAATTTTCGTAAGCTAGGAATGAGTGTTTTCATATCAAAGAGGCAATACAGGTGCGGGATGAGATCATTTGACCCAAGCGAGTCTAAGTAGAGGTATTGATTTTTCAAATCAATTACACTAAAAGTCGTCTTAATACAAAAAACCATACCTCAAATGTTCTTGTGAAAATTAAAAACCTTGAAAATCGTTTTATGAAAATAAATATACTAATTATCATATAATGATAATTTTGATACAATATAGTCATTATCATACTCATAACTCTGACGTGTTACAGAAATTATTGTATGATAGTTTCTTTTATGGTGGTCGGTATCGTATGATACCAGTCTTAAGTATGATAATTCGTATGATAATCACCATGCATTAGCAATCGATATATATGATATAATCAAAATCTTACAATAATTGCAAAATTTGTATACATAATTTTTTTAAGTAATATTTTATTATTGACGTTTTTATTTATGTCTTTTATGTTATTTATTTATGTTATTTATTTATGTTATTTATTTATGTTATTTATTTATGTTATTCATTTATTATTATTTATTTGTTCATTAACTTTTTGTTGGAATCGTTATAGTAAGGCAAGGTTGATTCTGGCTCAGTTACCGACCGAGCAATACGTTTCATACCGTTTCTGACAGAGGTGTTGTCTACTTTACCGTTCAGGCAATTCCATCAGCCGAAATAACTGTTACTCTGTCGGTAAGACATCCGCTCAGTTCAGAACTGTTGGTAAATAACCCAAAACCAACTTTTCTTTATTACTTTAATCGTGCAAGATAATAATACAATTATATTTTTCCAGTACGACAAAAAATCGATAAACATTATGGATCACGAGAAAGAAAGGATTATAATTAACATATAGGATATATGAATATAAGATGAATATAAGATGAATATAAGAATACATTATCAGGTACGATAAATTCGTAGATATTCTTATATTGCATCATACACATTTAATCGTAAACATTAATTATAATTGAATATTTTATGATAAAAAGTCAAAATGTTTATTATTATAATAATACAGATGAAGATTGCAAATAATAAAAAAATAATGCATTAATGAAAAAATATTAATTAAATTAATAAAAATAAATCAATTTTGCAATTATCGTATAATAATGATTACATTGTATAACGAGTATTATAATTGATTACAATAATCATGAGAAGAGACTCAATCATAAAGTAGCATACTAGAATAGCTTTGGTTTTGCTGCAGATAGTGTCAAGCGACCTTTGTTATAATTATAATATTTTTCATAATAACAAAAGTCATTGCACATTCTGGAATGTGCAAGTGACACATGTTACCTTATATTTATCTTAGGTATGCTCGACATCGTGTAGGCACCGAATTGCAAAGACGTATATAATTATTACAGGACTAAGTGCACGTCATTATATAATATCGCTCTTTAATTATAATTATGATTATCTAATCGGTATTATAACAAAGAAATTAACAATATAATCATACTCTCGTATTTACATAATAGATTATACAATTATTAAATTGATTGCACAATCGTAGATATAGTTTCTCAAATAATTATAATTATTTGTTACGGACATAATTTTACATTATATAATATAATAATTTTGATTATACATAATGGTGTAATAATATGTTTTATAACCATATATAACAGGAAAGAATTTTTTGTATTAATAATAATTAATCGTGTAATCATTATCCAGATAATAAATAATTATAATCGTGGTATTAACGATCCTACAATAGTGAACTCGAATTTCTATGATTTGTACTACTTTGGTTATATTTTGCCTCTATTAGTCTAGATCTAGTAATTCTAAATTGTTGGCTTCAAAGATTTTTCTCAGTAGTGTAAAGTGTCGGAATAAATATTTTCGGGCACCTGGTGACCTTTTTCGAACCTTGGTTTTGTTCTCGATTTTCGTATTTTCAAATTGGATTTAAAATTTCTTCAAATTATTTAAACTAAAGTTTAGGCAATAGATAATTAATAATGAATTGGAAAAATTTAAAACAATGGAAATTAAAATGGAAATTAAAATTGGAATTTTAAAACAAATGCGTAAAAATGACCAAGTTTGTCACGTATTCAGAACGTATTAAAAAAAATGTACATCCTGCATATAAAATTTCTATTTAAGGATTCCTTCAGTGAAAGTTAAATTTTTTCCTCAATTGAATTTTTATTCTCATTTTTGTTAGGCTCTGTAAATTAGTTTCATAAAAATTATTATTTTTTTCAATTACGTTTTCATGTTCAATATTTCCAAATTTCATTAACCTATGTGCTTATTAAGTTAAAATTTATAAACTATTTTCTAATAAATATAAAAAAAAATATTAATCGTGCAATGTATATGTAATTGAAATTCTTACACGAGTGTTCGAATTAATGTTTTATTCAAAATTCTAAAAAAGATTTAGAATATAATATAAATATAGAATGAATATATAGAAATACCTATATAATTATTCAATAAAAAATCCTATAAATGCAAATAAAAACTTTTTTTTAAAAAAGGTACAATATATTTTTAATTTTTATTGTTATAGTTAAATTTAAAGGATAATGTATTTATTATAATTGTATTATGAACTAGTATGTAAATATTAATTTTCACAGTAATTGCTTCTAGTAGCTGTATTAAAAAGTTTTCTATTCTTTTCGTAATTACTTTTAAATATGGAATTTTTTTAAATATGGAAAACAAGTTAAGGTGATGTATATTTTACTATATTTAATACTATAATAATTATCATAAATTCCAAGCAATATTAATATTGCAGAATAAATAAATATTTGGTGGTTTTCTTTTCAACATTTATTTTGATGTAAATCCCAAATTCTTGCATTATTGTGTTATTTTTTTGGTATTTATATTTTTGTCACTTTATCATTTGTTGTTGCGTTATAACTACAAATTAATACAAGGTGCTATGTGGTTTTTAATCAAATATTATCTATTTTCTTTTCTCCAATATTCAAATATGTTTTTTATATTTTATATTATATATGTATAATAAACGTAACTGTACTTTCTTTTGCTCAAAAATGTATATCTGTACATAATAATGTACAGTTATACACAATAATGTATAGTTATGCACAATAATGTACAGTAATGCACAGAAATGTGGAGTTGCTTACAATAAAGCACAATAACATACAGTTGTTCATAATAATATATAGTTATAAACAAAAATGCATAGTTATACACATTAATGTACAGTTATGCACATTAATGTACAGTTATGCACATTAATGTACAGTTATGCACATTAATGTTCAGTTATTCACATGAAAATGCAGCTATGCATATTAATGTACATCAATGTACATCAATGTACAGTTATCCAGGCTAAAGTACACTTGTGCATATTAAAGTTCAGTTGTGCGTATTAATGTAAATCTGTGCATATTAAACTATAGTTGTGAACATTAATGTACAGTTATGAACATTAATGTACAGTTATGAACATTAATGTACAGTTATGAACATTAAAGTATAGTTATCCACATTTATGCACAGTTCTGTACAGTTACGTACTGTAATGCACAGCAATGTACATAAACGTACAGTTATGCACATTAAAGTAGAGTTATGCACATTAATGTACAGTTATTCACATTAAAGTAGATTTATGCACATTAATGTACAGTTATTCACATTAAAGTGCAGCTATGCATTTTAATGTACAGCAACGTACATTAATGTACAGCAACGTACATTAACGTACAGTTATCCAGATTAAAGTACACTTGTGCACATTAAAGTACAGTTGTGCATATTAATGTAAATCTATGCACATTAAACTATAGTTAAGAACATTAATGTACAGTTATGCACATTTATGTACAGTTCTGCACAGTTATGTACTGTAATACACAGCAATGTACATAAACATACAGTTATGCACATTAAAGTATAGTTATGCACATTAATGTACAGTTAATCACATTAAAGTAGAGTTATGCATATTAATGTACAGCAACGTACATTAATGTATAGTTATTTAGATTAAAGTTCACTTGTGCACATTGAAGTACAGTTATGTACATTAATGTACAGTTATGCACATTAAAGTACAATTGTGCAAATTAATATGTAGTATGTTATGCTTTCTAATGTACAGTTATGCACAGTATTGTATCGCTACGAACATTAATGTGAAATTATGGAATACTAATACACATAGATGCACAATAGTGTACGGTTATGCATGATTGTGTATATCTGTGCACAATAATGTGTAGTTATGCATTGTAATGTACAGTCATGCACTGTAATGCATCTTTATGAATATTATTGTACATTCATTGCTATTTATTGTTTTGTATTATTTTATGTTGCTGTGCATTATCAAGGATTGCTTTCTATGTCATTTTAAAGCTTTTCTAAATGTTTCAAAAACACACTGTTAAAGCATTCTATGTAATTTCAATATAATATGATTTTATATAATATATATAATAGAAGAAATAATATTTCTATAATACGATTATTATTATAATACGATTATTATTATATGACATATCTTTATTTAATATAAGTTCTTATATATTCACTACTCGATATTAGACGATCAATTTATGCACGTATTAATAATTCTACAATTCAATTGTCGAAAATACTTTCCATATTAAAAAATTTTTGTTTTCTCTGTTATATTTATTGATACTAATTATTACCTTTTCACTAATTTCTTCCACTTTTAATCACAAGCAGGATATTTAATTAGTTCTCAATTTTCCAAGATTAAAGACTGTATTTTTTTCACTGAACCTAATTATTGTCATTTGAGACTGAAATAATGACATTTTGAAACTGTCATCAGTATTGTTTATTACTTTTTAATCTATTCGGGAATTTTTTTCCACTACAAAATATTAACGTTAACATTAAAAGTTGACATTTCTAAAGTGATTTTTAATTTAAATTTAATTTTGAATTTGGTTAATGTAATTTAATTAATTTTATGTGATTTAAATTTTAATGTAATTAAATTTAAATCTCAAAACTCTTTAAATGACTTTAATAGTAAAATTTCCAAAGTGTTCAAATATTTGAAAATTATCCACAAGTATTAATCTAAAATTGTCTATTTATGTGTTTTTCATATTTAAGAGGAATCTTGACACATTTTGTAGGCGGAATAACATTTTCTTATACATAATAGTATTCTTTTTAACGGAAATAAATTTTCAAAAATCTTCTAATATCCATCACGTTTATATTTAAAGAAATTGAGTAATCCCAATTTTCAAATTCGACAAAAATTTCCGAATCAAATGATCTTTCAAAAATCTCGTGAATAAAGAACAAGTGAAATTTCACCAGGTGCCTAAAATTACCAAAGGAATAGATTGTTTAAGTTCTAAAGTGGTCTCTGGTTTTTTAGACTTACCACAAAGCTTAAGATCTAGACTTTATAGTTAGAGGTACTAATTTCAAGTTGGAAATTCAAATGGGACAGCAGAAAATATTGGTGTATATAAATTACTTCCAAAATTTTCACTTTCGTCTGGTCCCATTGTGTGGCTCTTAATTGTTTCTTTGTGTCTCAAATACGCGTGTTCCCAGATTATGATTAATTGATGGACTGCGATTGATAAAATGTTTCAAATCAACATCCACACGTCTCTTGCTTTCCAAAGTCTTTTGGAATTAGTTTTCATAATAGTTTTGTCAATTTTGTTTCATACATAAACCACTAACAAAATTATTATTATTTTCCTCTGCACGCTTCTTCAGACACTATGATTGTTTTCATTTTCTATGAATTGTGATTATCTTTATTGTGAAAACTTTTCCTTACCCAAACCATTAAATTTTGAACATGCATTTTTAAAATTTTCTTCGAATCAGAGAAATATTAGAATATTAGAATATTTGCGAATCAAAATGAATTTAAACTATTCAATGGTTAGTTAAAAGGTATCTTAAACAAAGAATTTTTCATTTCAGAAACATCTTTCGGTTAATTGAAAGTTTAGCGGATTGAATAGCAATTTTCCAGTTCTGCCTGTTTATTCTTTTTTAATTTTGTTTATTCTCAGGTTTCTGTGATTCGAAGAAGTTTTTTTTGCACTTCTTTTACGAGAAGAATCAAGGCAACCGTTTTTCTTGTTCTTAAAAAATATTGCAGCACTTTATTCTTTATTTATCAAATTTTGAAACAATAACAATAAATTCCCCTCGGCGTGATTTGCAAAAAAAGAATTCTAAATAAGTTTTTTAAATCACAAACAAATTTACAAAATACACAAACAAACATTATCAAGAAATCTGAAAAATTATAAAATTAAATTGATGATGAATTGTGATTTGATTGTACAATTTTAAAACTGAAACATCGTCTTCGAAGGTATTACAAAAGACATATTTTTTCTTCTTTTTGTGCAATTTTTCATTTATCGCTGATCGAACCATCAATTTCTAACGGGCAATTTTTTCACTTGAAAGAATCTCAAGAATGAGCTCAATTTGGTCACCATGAAGGATCATGTTTTTCAATATATTGGTGAAAATTGGAAAAGCCTTGAGAAACAAAGAGTAGAAAAATCTAAACCTAAAGAAACTAAGCTAGAGTTTTTAAGTATCCCTATATATTTATTAGCCACGATTATACATATTGACAGAAAAGAGACGTATTCGGGAGCAAAAATGACGCTCCAAAGTAATTATCTATTGGATTACTTTCACTAATGAGATGTTCAAAAATGTATTCGCTAAATTCCCCTCGCTCGGGGATTAATTACCCACAATCGTCAGGCTTCGCTTTGAAAGAAATGACTTTTGAAAAAATGTTTTTTTCTCCTAATATAGGTTGAAAATCGTCGAAAGCTATAGATTAAATTTTTAAAGAAGCGTTTCAATTCGAAGCTGAGTAGTGGTACTGTTGTCTAGATAAAATGCGATTTTTATTTAATTTATTGTGTAATTAATAGAAGACGTGTTCTTGACGATTTTTACGCCTTGGCTTCGAGGATTTTGACGGTGACGTCTTCTATTACAGGATCAACTGGTGTGTTCTGATTTGGTGGCGATTTGTTGGATCTGTTTGAAACTGCAGAAGCGTTCCCACTGCTTCCTCGACTTCCTCGGCGAGATCCTGTTCGAGACCCTGGCAACGAAGGCTTTGTTATTCGTGTATCTTGTACCACGTCTGTGAAAATAACGATTTTTCTACGATATAGAAGCGATGAGAAAGCACAGCTCGTGAAAAAGTATTTCCCAGATGGCATACTATCGTTTTATTGAAAGAATATAATATATATCCATAAACTTTACAAATTCATATCAACTTGCTCTGTACGTGTACATTTTATCTGTTGCTTGTTTTTCCAGACATAAAATTTCCACTTAATACAAGTCCAGTCTATAGAATCAAGCGCAAAAGGGTCAAAATTTCTGAAGTGGGCCACTTTTTTTTTGATGGTGAGATTTTTACAAATCTCCTGAATAATCTTATAGTACTTTCGATCCATAATATGATCCTAAAGTTGTTTTGCAAAATTTTAATTTTTTCAAGAGATATTGTTTAAACAATTTTTGAGCATCAAATGATTGAAAAATGTATTTTTGCCTTTCTAATTGACAAATTTTGATAAAATTTGGTAGGAGTATTACTCAATAAACATCCTATTGAATCAATAATATTGGCACAATGTGGCACCTAATTTGTTTAAAATAGTAACAATTATTATAAACAAATAAAAATAAAATGAACTTCTCCGCCAAATTC
>WNHD01000905.1:0-23272 GCA_011057455.1 Ganaspis sp. Gsp50
ATTCAAATGCCATTTATTTGATTCAAATAATAATTACTTGGTTCAAATAAATATTTATTTGATAATGGACAAGTAAATGGTTATTTGAATCAAATAAATATTTTTTTCAGTGTAAATATGAATCAAATTAATTAAGTATGTCATTAATTAAAATCAGTACATATGTGATGATAAATCAATGGATTTTACTTATTTTTCAATTTTGTAGAAAATGCATATAAATGCTGATTTGAATCAATAGTCGTATTAACGCCGAAAAATCTTCCATTGGCATCTGGAAGTCAGTCAAAAGTATCTCTGATTGAGATTTAGAAAATAAAACAATAGTCAAATAGAATCAAGTTAATTTCATTAGATCAAGAAAAAAATGAGTAACTAGGGAAACAGGTTGGTTTGCTTTGAATTTTTAAATAAACTTTTAAGTAAACAAACATTATATGAAAACACGCACGCTGCTTTTTTTTAACCTCTTGCATAATATATTACCGATGTAAATCGTTAGATGTCATAAGATTGTTGAGAAATCATTATGTGTTTCAAGGTACAATGCTCTTAAACTATGATCTTCTGCCCTCAAATTTTTATAAAAATGTTTAATATTGAGTGAGAGATTCTTAATTCAGAAAAAAGGCATATTTAATGAAATGTAATTACATTTTAATATTGCTTTTATCAATTAATCATTTCTTTTATGTATACCGAAATGCTCCTTAACTGAATCAAATCATTATACAAGTTTTGCTTCTATTTGAATTTATAACTTATATAATGGGGATTTGTGTAACTTTAAAGCAATTGAAATTTGCATAATATAAATCACTACAATTTTCCATAAAATGAATTTAAATCATTAGCATTTGATCTTAAATTAAAATACAACAATTTTGAAAATGAGTTGCGATTTTAAATTACAATACTTTTTTTACAGGTATTCTTTTAAATCACAACTTCGTTCGGAGAATAATTGAATAAGTAAAATATATTGAATGAACATTATCAGAGACTGTCAAATCGGAATACAATATGCCTTTTTTACAAACATTAATTTTAATATTTCATAATATTTTTAATTAAAATATGCAGTATTATCTTAAAATATGTCGTATGCATTTTAAATAAAAAAATAATGTAAGATGTGGCAAATTATCTCTCATCCTATTTTATAGCACAAGATTTGATTATCGCTAATGGTGATCGCTTTCATTGATCGTATATTAATGTATCTTATCACACAGGATAGAGCTTTATTACAATATAATAATGGTAATAATAAATAGCAGTAATTGAATAACGATTTAATCACTTAACAATCGAAGCGAAAACCTTTCATTGAGTAGGTGTCTTATAGAATCTGTGAATTATTTAACGTTCAGTTTTTACCAGCCGACTGCTCTTTTACTTTGGGTTTTTTTTATAATTCTGTTCACGTAAGATTAATTTTGCAATAATTGACTTAATTGATTATGTCAGTCTTATACCTTACGTGATTCTTTTTGTATATATATAATGTTCTTTGAATTGTAATATTCACCTAAATTATTCTTATTTCAATTTGTTCATCAGTTTAGAATTTATACTCTGAATATCTGCCTGACTTTTAATTACATTAATTTAGCCTTAAAAATCCAGAAGTAGAATTCTATTATTCTTAAAGGCTTTGTTCAAAAAATTAAATAAAACAAATACACATAATATTTAAGTTAAAAATAAATGTTTAACATGAAATGTTCGTTAACGGAAATAAAATCGATAAAGTTTTAAGTTAAAGAAAAAAACTCACTTTATATACAAAAAATGTTTTCTTTCTCTGCGTACTTACCATGGTACTTACATAAAAATGAAGGTTGATATTCTCATTCTCCTCCTCATCTTGTTCTAGATTTTATAACTTTCAACCACTTTGTTTTTCAAATAACACATAAAATTTAGTAACAAAATACGATTAGCAACGGTAACTTGTCAAAAAAAAAAGAAAACATAACCTCACGCGGCATAAACACTTTACAAGTTTTTTGTTTCTGTCACTTTTAGTTTTACCAACGGTTTAACTAATATCACAATACTGGGATGCATAATTTCATTATGAAACCCGTTATTTTTTTGCTAGATTTCTTTAAAATTGACAATAAACAAAACGCTAGTACCAAACACTTTAAGCAGCTAACGATGGCTAACGAAGAATGAAGCTAACGAAGTGAAGAGAAATTCAAATAATTCGATAATCGAAAAATCGCAACTAACAACTGCAACTTCACTCTATTGAACATAAATTTGCAAACGTGTTTGCAAAATTCTGATTTTTTGCAATTTATCATTTAGCTTTTCAAACTGAAAGTAAAAGATAATTGTTATTTTAACTGCAAGAAAGAAAACTACAAAAATTACGGTATAAAGAATTTAGTAAAAATAAAAATATCAACAAAAAACGACAAAAAACTAATCATAACCTCTAAAATTAGGAAAATGAGTTTTTTCTAAATTTGCCTTCACAATTTTAAGAAATGTAGATCTCTCAGATTATTTAAAACTATCTGCCTTATATCAGCATACTTATTGTCAAAAATTATAGCAAAATTTTCGTGAATTGATTAAAAAACTATGACTAGTGTTATAAACTACACTTCCACTTTGCCTCTCTTTTGCAACAATGAAAAATTCACGCGGTTTTTTAAAAACTAAAATAACAACAATTCGTATCAAATTGAATATATTTTAATATAATTGATTTTCATGTAGCTGCTACATTTCTAAATATATAAATTAAACAAAGGTAATTTAAAAAATGACTAATTGAATCATTTAGTAAAAGAAGTAATAATAGTAAAAGTTATAAATCAAATAAATTTAAAAGAAATTATGAATAAAATTATAGTGCCAATACAAAACAAATGATGAACTTATTTTTGTCAGATAATTTTTAAGCGGTTTTTTGAAGATGTTAAAATTAATAAATAATTTGTTTATAATACCAAGGAAATAAATGTAAATGCAAATGTAAAATCTACGTTAATGCATATTGGCTTAATAATGTAGTCTATTTTTTGTTCTTGAAATCGATATTTATTTCAAATCGATAAAATAAAGAAAATAACGTTTATAAAATTAATTGTACTATATTTTGTATATTTTAAGTTTTACAATTATAACAATTTGACCTCTAGTATTTTCAGAGAAAAACATTCTTTGCTACTTATACCTTTCTATCAGCTGTTCATGAAGCACGTTGACCGCATTTACTATTTATCATCGGTGAAAGCAATACGGCTCAATATATTGCTTCCTACTACATAATAATAAAATCGATAAATAAATAACAAGTCACCCAAATTGATTTTTCCCAATTTCAAGCGTCATTCTAATTCTTTAAATTAACGTGTCCTAAAATTTGATTTTTTACAAAAATAAAAAAAAATCACATAGGTATAAAGTTTAAATAAATGAAACAAATGTCAATAGGAATAAATATAAAAAAAAGTATAACAAATATAGAAATAAATAGTAATACGTATAAATATAAATGGAGATAAAAATATTAATATTTTAACTAATATTTAATTTTAAATATTAGTATTTTTAAATAAATGCAAAAAATGCAAGTGTAAAAATAACTCCTAGTTTAAATTAACAAGTAAATATGCCAAGAAATTTGTTTTATTTTTCCTTAAGCAAATAAAAGCTCAATCATTATTGTGATCAAAAAGAAAGTTAACTAGATCAAAGACAGATAAATAATGAATGAACGTCTAATATAATGAAGAAAGCAAGGACAGAAATTATATTCTTAATAACGTGAAACGTAATAATTATTGGAAAACCAATACACGCAGTGTTTGAATTTTAAAGTAAATTCTAAAGCAGAAATTTATATTTAACTCTATAACAATGTGTTACATAAAATTAATAGAATTCATAAGCAAAGCTTACATAAATTAAAAGCAATATCTAAATTACAAAATATGCTTACTTTTGTACAATTATGATTATATAAAATCATAAACTTTATAACTCTAGGCGTTTCATTCGTAATTTCTATTTATTAAAAAATCACGAAACAGACACACGCCCACAAAATTGTAAAATAGTCTTAAAAAGCTATTAAAACATTTATATGTAATTTCACGTAATAAGAAATTGTAAGCTTTAGGTGTTAAAAAATAAGAATCTATACTTCCATACGATTAGTTTTATAACGAAAATGAAAAACATTGTGTGCAGTATAAAATCAATATTTCAAGTAGTTAATGCTCTTTCAAACTGTTTTATCTCTGATAGTAAAAGAATATTTAATTACAAATAATTATTCTTCTCTCCAAATATTGCATTTACAACAAAAATAGTACCAAAAAATGCCTCAATATTTATTTTCCTTTCAAGAATCAATATTTCGTATTTATTGTTGTTGCAAAATATTATATTTAACAAAATTAGGAAAAAAACACGAAAGTATTGGTTAAAAGAAAATAATTGAAAAATTCTTTTTCTTTCATTGCAGATACGGTCTTTTAGGTGCTAGTGGCTGTGGAAAAACTACTTTACTTTCTTGCATTGTGGGAAGAAGACGATTAAATTCAGGTGAAATCTGGGTATTAGGTGGCAAACCAGGTACAAAGGGATCCGGAGTACCTGGTAAAAGAGTAGGTTATATGCCACAAGAAATTGCGCTCTATGGAGAATTCACCATCAGGGAAACCATGATGTACTTCGGTTGGATCTTTGGCATGTGCACCGCAGAAATCGTCGAAAGGTTACGATTTCTCTTGCAATTCCTCGATCTTCCTTCACAAAATCGACTTGTTAAAAATCTTAGGTAAGCTTCTTTTCTTTTTTAAGTTCGCCTCATGTTTTCCTCCACTCAATTATTTTTAATGATTTTAATGAAGCAAACCCTTATTTATCTAAATTGTTCTTTTCATTTTTTTACCCTCGAGCTTCTTTGTTATTCTTCTTCTTCCTCTTCTTCTTCCTCTTCTTCTTCATATTTTTATATCTGCTTCTCTTCTTTATTTCGTACTATTATCTTCTTTGAGAGGTAATTTTCTTGAATTCCTTTTTCTGTAAATCATTTTCAATTTTTTGTTTGATTCTGAAAAAAGTTGATAAGTTTTACTTGCACATAGTACACAGTTTTAAAATTTATGAAGAAATTTCCTATCCATGAATTCAATTATCAAAATTATTATTATATTATATTATTATATATTATTATAATTATAAATAATATTTATTATTAACGTTAAATAAATTCTATTTGATCAAAAGATGAATAATTATCAAACTTTTTTAGTGGTGGACAACAACGACGAGTCTCTTTTGCAGTGGCTCTAATGCATGATCCAGAACTTTTAATCCTGGATGAACCGACAGTAGGTGTAGACCCTCTTCTAAGGCAAAGGTGAGAAGAAATTTAAATATTGAATTTCCAAACTTCAATTTCAACAATTTTGAAGAAATCTGAAAAAATAAAATTAATTTTTAAAAGTGTTGTTAATTTTAGACTGTCGGCGTATAAAAACTGTTGCTAATTTAAAATAACTACAATTCTTTTAATCAGTGAAACTTTAAGGATGCAAATATCGGACACTTTCATTTAATTGAGATTGCAATTCAAGTGTTAATGGTCTTTACGAGAAGGAGAAATTCAATTTATCATGCACCATTGACGAGAGGGTTAAGAATAATCTTTATATCGGGATCATAATAATAGCTTAACTTGCAAAAAATAACATTAAATCCGCGAAGATATAAAAAGAGAAAGTACCTTTTCCGTCACGAACATATCACCCAGTTGTTAGGAAAAAACTAATTCAACAGTTTATTATTTTTGTTTTTATATGTTTTTAGAATTAGAATTTCATGTACTTAAAAGTAAATGAAATTCTGAATTTGAAAATATGTTTGAAAACTCAGTCTAAACAATCTAAACTAGAGTTTAAAAATCTAAAAAAATTTACAAACAAATTAATAATATTCAAATTATTATCTAAACGGAGAAAAATATTTTTTCTTTTATTAAAATTTTTGAAAAGATAAAACAAGACTTAAGATTTCTTCTTAAAGGAAATGTAATAATTGTACTTGAAACATAATAATATAATTTTAATATTGAAACATAATTTTAAAAATAACGTTGTAAAGTTGGTTGTCAAATTCGATTTTGTTGTGAAATCCGATTTTGTTGTCAAATCCGAATTTGTTGTCAAATCCGATTTTGTTGTCAAATTCGATTTTGTTGCCAAATTCGATTTTAAAGTTATATAATTTTAAAAAAATGGCTTTAAATTCTCGTGTAATGAAAAAAATATTTCTCGGAAGAATTTAGTTGATAATGCAAAGTATAAAATACTGTAAAGAACAAAAGTCATAAATGCACAGAAAAAAGGTTGAAGAGTGCAGTCCTCATGACTGGATATTTTCAAACTGACCGTGAAGAACCAGTTCTGCCTGTACGAAAATTATCAAAAAGAATTTATACTCATTCTTTAAAAACATACACAGTTAAAATAAAAATAAAATTAAAATAGAATTTAACTTTTAAGCAATTTGAAATTACAATAATTGAAAAATGAGATCTAAAGAAAAATTATGCGAAATAAAAGTTGAAACCTAGGAGGAAATTACAAGTTTATGGACTTAAAGAAATAAATAATTGAAATAGAAATTGCAAGTACAGAAAATATTTTTAAAAAATCAGAATAACAAATTTGTTGATGCAATTAAGAAATTAAATTACAAATCTTTTTCCTGATTGGACATAAAAAAGCATTTGATTATATGAAGCGAAACGGATGATGAACGACGATAGTACACGCACAAATTACGATTTGCAATAATAAGAGTCGACTTTTACTGGACGTAATCGCATTCGACTTCCTTTTATTATTACGAATCAACATTTAGTAAAAAAGCAGGCCTCTGTGAAATTATTCCTTGCGCCATATTCTGTCTGATATAATAAGCTAAAGATATTACACCGAGAAAATATTTTTCAGAGATCTCTCGAGATAATTGATTCATTTGAGTAAATAACAAGACAATGAATGCCTTTTGACTATGACATATTGACGGTCTATTCTTTTTTGTCAGCTAGACGCTGATTTTCAATGAGATAAATTTGTTTATTCAAGAGGCTATCCGTTTAATAAAAAGTGCCACGACCTGCAAAAAAGAACTTCAGTTAAAGATCAACCGAAAAAGAAAAATACATTTAAGCGAGAAAAAATAAATTCTATAGAGGTCTATTTTTAAAGGATGAATAATCTTCCATTTGAAAGAAGATTTTAATAAAAGAAGAGAATTTATCAACAAAAGAAGAATTAAGAAATAAAGGATTTAAATACATTTACCAAGAGGACATTAAATTTTGATAAATGATTTAAAGTTGGGATAAAATTTAAATCCAAAACAATTTCTTTAAAAATTCTTCTCTAATTTTAAAAAATTCTTCTCTAATTATAAAAAATTCTTCTCTAATTATAAAAAATTCTTCTCTAATTATAAAAAATTCATTTTTAAATATTTTAACAAAATTTAATTTTATTACAATTTCTAAAAGCTGTTTAATTTATATACAAAGAAGAATAAGATTTAGTGAATGCATTTTATTTAAGAATGAGGTGCTCCCTGACGAGATTTAAATAATTAAAACTATATTACGTCAGATCATTAGAAAATTAAATGGAAGACGCAAGCTCCATCCGGAAGTTTTTAGCGAGATTACAGGGATCAGGTGTCAAGGTACAAAGACACTTTGAAATGAAAGAAAATGTTTTAAAAAAACTTCTCTGCCGTGCAAAACAAATCGTTAATAAAACATGAGTTCTTCCGAACCATCTTTTTCTAAACGCTTCACTTGTAGTTATTATTTTATTTTGAGTTCAAAAGCTAGACCTTCCTGAAAAAAGAAATAATTAATTATGATCCTTATATTTTCAAATGTCTTAAGATACGTGTTATTTAAAAATAAAACATTAAGAGTAAATTTAAGTCGATTATTCTTTTTCAATAATCACTTATTTGGTGAAATTTAAACATCACATTAAATTGTAACTAAATTTAGTTTTGCAAAAAATGAAGAGAGTTTGGTGTTTATTATAAAAAAAATTAAGAAGATTATTATATGTAATTTTATATGTAATTATTTAAAAATGTAAAACTTTTGTTTCCAGTTAATAAAACAATAATGAGACAACATTATTTTTATTTTCAGTATTTGGAATCATTTGGTTCAAATTACCAAAGATGGAAATAAGACAGTCATCATTACAACACATTATATTGAGGAAGCTAGACAAGCACATACGGTAAAATTTGCAGACTTTGATGATTTATTTCCATGTTGAATTTTCCCTTAATATTTTTATTGAGCCTCATTAATATTTCCATTTTTAATGTTATGATTTGAAAAGCTTCAACTTTTTATTATTTTCACGATCAGTTTTTTTATCAAAAATGTTTGAATAATTGAGCTTCAATCGTGAGGTTTTTTTTTTTAGAAAATTATAAATAAAACAAAAACGGTTTTAGGTAAATTGTTCTTTTTTTTAGATAAACGTAAATAAATAACAAAAAAAAAGAAAATAAATAAATAAAATAAAAAAAAAATAAATAACAAAAAAAATATAAAAGTTAAAATGAGTCAAATCTAGGTTACTGTGAATAAATAAGCAGAAACTGGTTTATTGTGAATAAAAGAACAAAAACTTGCTTAGTATGAATAAATAAATTAAGATTTTGTAAGTAATACTAATTTAAAATTTGGGTTTTATAGATCGGCTTAATGAGAAGTGGAAGATTATTAGCTGAAGAATCGCCGAGGGCACTTTTGCAAATGTATAGTTGTTCCTCTTTGGAAGAAGTCTTTCTCAAACTTTCCAGAAAACAAGGACAATACGTCCCACCCACAGAATTAAACATTTCAAATAATATTAGTTTGGTAAGAAACATTTTTGAACTCCTTTTGAATTCTCTTAAAACATAAATTTCAAATTTCGGGTCAAAATTATTCATATTTTTATCAATCTAATTCAACTTTTTTAAATATTTAAATTTACTCAATTATACTTAGTATAAAATAATTATAAACAATGCTTCCCTGTGAGGAAACAAAAGAATAAAATTACAAAACTAAAAACAAAATTGGTACAAAAATTACTGAAATATTTTATTAAATTTTGTAAATCTTGGCAAGTTTTTCAAAATTCTATTTAAATGTGTAACGTGGATATATTACCCAAATGTATCCACCATTTTTGGTGGATGTTGCCAGTAAAAATTACTGGCAACGTGAAATAAATTTAAATAAATACATTTAATTCCTGGACATCTACTGCTGTAATTATTAACTTTTGATCTCGTTTATCAACAGGCTTCCTTAAACTGGGGCAAAAAAGACGAACCAGTCTACGTGACGGAGGAGTCTGGAGTTGTTGGCCTCAACTTTCATCAGAGTAAAGAAATCCTCATTCACGATACAACCAATGGAGTTGGTAGTCATTATGACGTAAGTGTCTGGAAATTTTTCACCCTTCTTTCAATTTTGGATTTTATTTACAATTTAATTATTTTGTTTTAAATTTAATTTACTGTAGTTTTAAGTACATCTTTTGTTTTTTTAATTTTATTTAAGAACTTATTAAACTTTCTTATTACAGTTAAATGGCAAACCCTTACCAGGAGTCAAGGGCGACTCGACGGTGGAGTGTGAGGATTGCGATTTCTCTGATTGCTTTAAACTCACAACCACAGGAAAGATCAGGGCCCTTTTACAGAAAAACTTTCTACGTATGTGGAGAAATGTTGGGTAAGTGTTTGCGCCTCATTTATACACTCGACTGACCTAATTTATTACCTTGATTAATAATGAATTACAACATTCAGTAACCCATGTACAATCATCTTCGGAATCAAGCATTTCTTAACAATTTACAAACAATTTAGAAAGCAGATTTTACCTATTTAGAGTTTATAATTAAAATTTGCCTTGATTCTGTTCGGGCTCGCAATTTTTGTTCTCAAGAATCAAAAGTAATTACTTTTGATTCTTGAGTCTGAGAACAAAAATAAGATTTATTAAACTATTAAATATTAATTGTGTATTAAACTTAATTAACTGATATTATTTATTATTATTTATTGCTACCTTTGGCCTTTCATGCCAGAAGTTGAAAATTTCAGTTTAATACCTATATAGTTTATCAAAATCTCAGTTTAAATTACGAGATAAATAAAAAATAATAAAATGTTTATGATTAAATTTATTGTTACTTGAAGGAAAACAATGATTTTGAAAAAAATAGTGATTTTCAGTAGAAAGCAGTGATTTTCAGTAGAAAACAGTGATTTTGAGCTTATATTTTTTTCGCTGTAAAAATTCGTTTGATTTTTAAAATACGTTTCCAATCGGATGTGATTTCTTTATTAGAAAGAATCAATCAATTGAATAACATTGGTAGAAATTATCCCAAAAAGTTAAAAAAGAAAGTTTAAAGTTTTTTAATTTTCTGGAAAAGTTTTACAGGACTGAATTTTTGTAAAAGTGTTTTACGTTTATTTTGTCAGTTTTTTTTGCAGATTTAAAATACATGGAGCATTATGATTAAAAATACAAAAATTGACATTTTTTAAATATTTTTATAAAATATTTAATAATTTTTCTTTTTAAAGAAAGAATACATACATAAAAGAAAAATAATAAAGAATAATAAATAAATAAATAAAATAAATAAAAATAAATAATAAAGAGTAATAAAAAATGCATACATTTTAGTGAATGAATTAGTTTTGAAATGTTGTTTAAAAGTTACTGAATTAATAACCAATTAATAACCAACTTAATAAACTAAGAGAAACGGAAATAACTAAAAAAACAGAAATAACTAAAAAACAGAAATTTTTTAATAAAATAAAAAATAGAACTTCCTCTATGAGGAAGCAATAAAAATAAACCTATCTTTTTATTAGTATAGTTTGAAAATATTCTTCGGAACTGTCTTGGAGATGCGATTAAGATAGACAAATAATTATAAAAAGCAAATAAAGTATAAAAGTAAATGCTCAATTTCTATAAATTAATTTCAGAGTGATGCTGTTTATATTTGCTCTACCTGTAATGCAAGTCATACTCTTTTGTCTGGCAATCGGGAGAGATCCTACAGGACTCAAGTTAGCCGTAGTGAATCATGAAATGTTCTATGAAAATCTAACTTGCCCAGTTTCTGAAGGCTGTAATTTTACGTATCTTAGTTGTCGGTATTTAAAATTTCTCGATAACGAAACGATGGTGAAAGTAAGTCTATTTCTGAACGCTACAATTAGAATTATTCAACATAATTAAATTAAATTATTCAAAATAATTCGATTGAAAATAGTGGAAACAAAGTGTGAACAATTCAAGTGGGAATATTAATGAGAATTCTCTTTGAATTTTAGGAGTATTATCCGGACCCCCAAGTGGCAATGGAAGCGGTTCGAAGAGGTAATGCTTGGGGAGCACTTTACTTCACGGAAAATTTCACCGATGCTCTCGTTGCAAGAATGGCTTTGGGTAAAGAATCGGATGCTGAAACTTTAGATCAAAGCGAAATTAGAGTTTGGCTTGATATGTCCAGTAAGTGTTAAAAAACAAAAAGAAACTTCTTAAGATTTCAAACATTTAAATGTAACGTTAAACGTTTAAATGTAACGTTAAACATTTAAATGCAACATTACACAATTAAATGTAACATTAAACATTTAAATGCAACGTTAAACATTTAATTGCAACGTTAAACATTTAAATGCAACGTTAAACATTTAATTGCAACATTAAACATTTAAATGCAACGTTAAACATTTAAATGAAACGTTAAACGTTTCAAATATTCAAATGCAAAAATTAAAAACATTCTTTGCGGATAAAGTTTGTAACATATAATTTAATATTTTAGATCAGCAAATTGGACTGATGCTTGCAAGAAATCTACAATATTCTTATCGAGATTTTGCTAAGGATTTGCTTTCAACTTGTCATCAGAATCCCAAACTGGCTGACGTGCCAATTCAATTTAAAGACCCAATTTATGGAACGAATGAACCTAGTTTCACTGACTTTGTAGCTCCTGGTGTTATTCTAACGTAAGCATTCTCATATTAAAAACTTAAAAACTTTCTCATTTATTAAAAAAATTTGAAGTTAGTAATTTGAATTTTATTTCAAATTTATAATTTATCTTTGTAAAATAAAATAAAAATATAAAATAATTTACATTTCCAAATATTTTAAAGTCAAGTAAAGTTTTAATTAAAAACTAGATTTGATTTTGGAAATATTTTTCTATTTAAAACTAGTTTCGAATTAAAAACTTAAATTTAAAAATTGTAATCAATTTTAGCTAGCTTATATTAAAACTCAAATTACAATTAAATACAATTAAATGCAACTCAAATACAATTAAAAGTCCATTGAAACATTTTTAATAAATTCTCACCTGTGCAATTAAAAATGTGTCTCCTTCATTTCCAGGATTGTTTTCTTTTTGGCTGTTGCTTTAACATCTTCAGCTCTTATCATTGAAAGAATGGAGGGTCTTCTGGATCGAAGTTGGGTGGCTGGTGTGTCTCCAGGGGAAATTCTCTTTTCTCATGTTGTTACCCAATTTGTTGTTATGTGTGGTCAAACAGCTCTGGTTCTTATTTTTATGATAATCGTCTTTGGAGTTGAGTGTAAAGGTGAAATTGGTTTCGTTATCGTCCTTACAATTCTTCAAGGATTGTGCGGAATGTGCTTCGGTAAGAAAAAATCATCTGCAAATAAAACGAAAATTAGAATAATAATTGCAATATCTATAACTTTTTTTTTGAAGTTTTTTTTAAACTTTAATAAGTTTTTTTTTAAACTTTAACACTAATAATGATTTTTTGTCCATTTTTGGTCGTTGCTTGTTTCAATGATTATTTTTTGTTTCTTACAATTTAGCATTAAATTTAAAATACTCAAATATTTCAAATTTTATCCACCAAATGAAATAATTTTAATAAAGAAGCAATAAGAATAATTTTAAGCTAGTTTATTATTGTTATTATGTTTGGAGAATATTTTTTTGAGAACATTTAATTGTACTGATTATTTAGTTTTATATTGCAATTATTATTTATATTGCAAATTTTTTGTTTTTATATTATTTATTATATTATTATTTATCACATTTTATTATATTATTATTTATATTGCAAATTTCTTGTTTTATTAATTTTCAGTTGCTAAAATAAATAGTAAAAATATAAAGTGAATTTTAAAATCACAGTTCTTAAATGATATATAAAAAAAAAGAGTTTACTTGAGTAGTAATTTTATTTACATTGCAAAACAAGTTGCACTTTTAAAAAATAAAGAAGCGAGAGTTTCTCTATAAAAGTTTCCAAGCACAAAATGTCTAATATTTAAGCACTGTATTCTTGAGCACAAATCGTTTAACTATAAACTTTTAAATGATAAAACTTTAAATGATAAATGCTTCCTATAAATGATACTTCCATTAGATTAGCGCGCTTATTTTTATTTAACATTTAAATCATACATTTTCATTTTATAAGGCTATTTTAATTTAAAAATTATTTTTTCAGGCTTTGTGATCTCAGCGATTTGCGAACTCGAGAGAAACGCTATTCAATTAGCACTAGGCAGTTTCTATCCAACTCTTCTTCTTAGCGGTGCGTATAAACTTAATAATTAATATATTCCCGATTGACACTTGTTTTCATTGGTGGATGTAATTTCATTTACAAAATAGAAAGTTTTTCAAAATTCATGAGAGTTGTTAGCTCATCATTTTGCGAATAAAAAATAAGAAATGTTAAAATTTACGAATACAAAACATTTTCTCTTGATTGAATCTTTTATTATCAAATTAATAGTTATTTTCACTTGTTTTGTGTTATTTCATTTGTTTTGTGTTATTTCATTTGTTTTATTTTATTATAAATTGTGTATTTTTTAATATTTTAATTTTGTATTTTTTTAAAGTTATTTGTACACAATTTGTTTATAATTAATTCGTTATAAATTAATTCCTTATAATTAATCCGTTATAAATTGATTCCTTATCATTAATCCGTTATAAATTGATTCCTTATAATTAATCGTTACATATATATGTGTAACGATACAATTAATTTTTAATTAGGTATTTTTATGTAATGATTTAATTATAATGTTGAATTTGCTCGTTTTGAGTGAATTAATTCGCTTATTATCATAATTAGGAGTGATCTGGCCAGTGGAGGGAATGCCGACTATTTTGCGATACGTTTCGCAAGGATTGCCTCTGACGATGGCGACAACGTCACTCCGGTCAATGCTCACTCGTGGATGGACTATTGGTGAACCTGACGTCTACAAAGGTTTCATCTCCACTATAATCTGGATTGTTGTGTTTCTCACGATAAGCATGCTTGTCCTGAAATTTAAACGCGGATAAAGTTGCTCATCACCTTCAGGATGCTTTTTTAAAAAATGTCCTGTGTGTACAGTATATTGAATTTTACAAGAAGACTTGTAAGGATGGACCTTAAAAAAAGCACAGGTCGATCCTGAGTCTGAAACTAAATTTTTTTTAAAAAAATATAAAACAAATCAAAACTTTTAAAACTTTGAAGCATTTAAAAAATGACTCCGAAGAATTAAGAATTTATATTTATCAATTTAACAACAGATTTTTTACAAAATCGAACATTTTTAGTGATTTTAGAAAATATAAGAAAACTGAGTATATTTAAATGTGAAGAGCTGGAAAAGGAAAAGAGCTCAATTTTATTTAAAAGATGTTTTAAAATCCAAGAATGAAAAGAAAAGTTTTGTTTTATTCTTTTCTAGGATTATTAAATCATGTAAATTATTTTAAAAAATGTGTATCTTTCTTCAAGTCGAGACTTTTCACTCGACCCGAAGAAAGTCATTGTTTTATATTGTATGAACACACTAAATTATGATTTTATAATTTTAATTTGTTTACATTTTTACTGGTTTAATTAAAAATGAATTTTCATGCTATTTTTGTGGCTTGGGATCACCTTCTCGTGCCAGAAAGTTTCCATCCGCTTGGAAATGTTATCCAAGAAATCTGCGAGTTCCTTGTGGTAGAAAGTACTCGCGTGTTTGTTGAAAATGTGTGTCTGAGAAAGAGTGTAGTTTCTACGTGTTCTCGTATTCAAAATTATATTTTTTAGAGAGTTTTTATCGCCTTGCGAGCGGCAAAATTCAGGACTTGAGGGCCTTCTTGGGACGCTTGCTAATAGGGATCATATTTTAGATATTAAATTTTATTAAAATTGTTATTATAGAATTTACATAAAATTTAGGTTAAAAATATCTAGTAAAATTGTTAAGTAAACAATTTCGCTAAACACCAATTTCAAGTATTTCCCGAATGTATTCAAAATTTAAAATTAATGTAATAATTTAATTTTTTTAATTTAATGCAATAAGAAAATATATTTTTATCTCTTTTGAGCAAAATTTTAATTTTTATAGCTTTATTTAAAACTATTTGTACGGTTTCGCTTTAGTTTATTATTTATTTTGAAAATAAAACATTCAAATAGTTGTTGCGGAAAATTTAAAGGAAAGAATTTCAGACTGTGAAAGTTTAATTACTTTTGGTGAAGTAACGAGACAATTAAATAGTGTAAATATGTATATGAACATTTCACCTCGAATACGTTTTAACTTATAGAGAATTTGCTTAGTTTAAATTTCTTCTGTAGATAAAAATGTATTCGAAATGTTTAAGTAGCTTTAAGTAAAGTTCCTGAATTCTTTCTCTCAGCTTTAGAATGATTAAATTTTTAATTTAAACTTGTATTCCAAATCTAAGGCGTATTTATGTTAATGTTGATTGAATACTTCCAGTCCTTAGATAAAGGCCATTTTATTTATATTTCAATATCACTACTTTATCGCTCAACGGATGAACCTGAAATTTTCTTGCAAATAAATTACGAATTTTTTCAATGTTGACTTTCCATTATACTTTTTGCCTTTTTTTTAATCTTAGACAAACGCAATTCTATTTATTATTATTTTTTTATTATTGAATATTAATTAACGAAAAACGTTTAAATTATAATTTTTTCGAAAATTTAAGAGTTGAGAGTCTGATTGTTATACATCCAATAGTTTAAATAAACGAAAGACCGCCTACGATATAATTGAATTTCGTCTTGTAAATGTAAATTACAAGTGAGAAAAAAATTAATACGAGCGTACCTCGGGTAAATTGGTCCCGGGAGGATGGGGGTATGTAATTAGAGTTTTTAAAAATAAATTGTTAGATATTAGTTGGTTCTACTTGCCCATGACTTAAGTGTATGTATTATTTAACTTGTATTGATTATAAATATAAAACATCATTTTCAAACTTGTATTACATATTTTTTCGAGACCTTTTTACCATAATGTGTAGGCAGGTATTTTCTTGATGCATTTTAACGCTAGTTTTAAAAATATAGAGCTTTGATTTAAAAAAAAGGAAATGTGAAAATTACCTTCTTATCGTATGATAGTATTTATTAAAAGCAATACATATAAAACTTTTTAATAGTATTATATATTTAGAATATAATAAAGTCTAAAATCTTGTTTTCTTGCGAATCTTAAACTTTAAATCTGCAAAAAACAAATTATAGAATATAAATTCATAAAAGTTACTCTGCACTATATTATTTGCATAATTTCAAGAACTTTATCGCAAACAGGAGTCAAGGGTTCATCTAATAAAAACTAGAATTTAAATTTTAAATCTGAGATTGCATTAAAGCAAGGTTATAAGTACAGACTTATAAAAACGCATTCGACTCATTAGGTAATTAAGTAATAAGAAACTTACTTTGATTTAAATCACAAGATTAATTTATACTTTTCATTCTCAGCAAACCAGTCAGCATTTTCTTCTACTACTTTTTTCCAATACTCTGCGTGAAAATTTGTTTAATGTTAATTATTCTTTAAATTAAAAATACGACTTTTTCTAACAATTTTTAAAGAAATTCTTACCTTTTAAATTTTGAATACTGTCTTCAGTACCGCCATACTCAACGGGCAGAATATTTGGTGCAATTTTGTCGGCAATTCCATTTCGATGAACAAAAATCCTCTTTCGGAGCTTTTGAATCATGAAACTTTTAAAAACTTTGAGCACAACATTGACATAAATTGGTGCATTTATAAAATGCATAGAACCTATCCTGAATGGATAACAGTTTTGCCAAGAGTGAACCAGTTGTTTTATCACATTTGGAGTTAATTGCAAAGCATGACCTAAGGTTACAGATTTCAGGTCCAATATTGTAGTGATTCCATGTAGAGAAACTGAAACATCTTCTCTAGTTGCGACGTCCAAAATCATCATTCCTGCCTACAGTTTAAAAGATTTTTTAAGAAAAACTGACACTTTTTAAATTAAAAGGATTGCTATTTTTTAAAAGAAAACTTTACTGTCATTAAAAACGTTAAAAATGCTAATTTTTAATTTAATCTTAAATTATACTTTTAACTTCAATAGTATAATTATATTATTCAATAGTAAATTATAATTACCTTGACGACATCTGCAAATTTATGTTTATGGGGATCATGGACAGAAGCTCTTATAATTATAACCATTCTACCGTCATTGTCTAATGTTCTTAAAGGTAAAAAGACCCTGAAAAAGTAAATATTCAGATGTTATTTAAAAAAAACGGGACAAAATAATTTTAATACTAAATTTATAATTTAATACTAAATGTATCATTACCCAAGATCAAATAATTCTGTTAATTCTGGTAAAACTGGATTGCGATTGGAAAACCATTCCGTCATTAATGCTCTTTGATGATGATAATTTCTGAATTTAAATTTTGTTTTTTCAATTTTAAACTTGCAGCCTCTTAAAAAATGTAAGATAAAATTGTCATCTACAAAATACCAAAAATTACTGATTAGTAAAAGTACATATTATTGAATTTTCCTTAAATACATTTTAATAGGTAAAAGTTATCTTAAAATGTAATTTCATATTCTTTAGATGCAATAACGATTTTTTATTTAACAAGTTTTTTATTTAACATTTTATCTTCTTACTATCTTAATCTCTTTAAATTGACAATAATCTATTTAACATAATAACGGACTTAATTCGTCTACAATTAACCATGCATTACTTATTGTTACTATATTTGAGTTACTATATTGAGTCTATATAAAGACTACCTACTTTTAATATTATAATTTCTGCTCGTAAACTTTCTAAACTTTACACAATAATGCTTATAATTTCAAATAATAGTAAAATGATATTTAACTTTTTATTTAAATTGTAATTCTTACAATTATTATTGTGTAAAATAACAAAAAAAAACGTAATTATTAAAAATTATGTATGTATAATTATATATTATATAATTTATTTCGGGAATAATTTGAACTTTTCTAAACATATATACAATCTAAACAAAATTAAAAGGCACCTACTGTACAAAAAAATCAATTTTTATTTTTTTTGGCGATTTTTGATCTACTCTTTTTAATTAAGAACAAACCACAAATCTGTAATTACGTTATTTATTTTAAAAATTTGCTTTAAAGAAGAAAATAAACGTAAATCCTTATCGATAAGTTAAACAGCCTTTTTTCGAAAACTTGTTTTCGGACGATTGGTCATTTTTAATTGTTCAAGTTACATATGTATTTGAAATGATAAAAACATTCTATGCATTCTGAATTTAAATAGTTTAAAATAACAAATTTAGTGTTATAAATATAAAAGTACAATAAAATAGAGTAGAATGCTTCTATAATAAAGAATTAACTATTTTAAATAGTTTTAAATTGGAAAATTAATTGTAAACAAATATAAACACAAAGATTTTTTATGTATAAATAAAATGCAGAAAAATAAATAAATAAAAATACACATTAGAGACCATATGTACAAAATTCTTAAAATAAAAATGTGTAATTTATCTAGCTTCTCAAATAAGATTTCAAAAACTGGATGTTTAAAATCAAAACAATGAACTTCATACCTGTGCGTGCGCAGAGATCTTTATTGTTTAAAATCCATTGTTTCATTTCATCTATCTTTTCATCACGATTTTCATCTGTTTCGTTTAAAAAACTAGCAGCATATTCTTTTTGTTTATCAGTTAACAATTTCAGATCAACAGTTTGTGTAATAGACATTATTAGATTTGATTAAAACCACGTTTTTAGAATGCTATATGTATGGATGTAAACAAGTAAATGATGGACAAGAACAGTTAGTTTGTCGTTTATATTCTACTTTGATAAGACTCCCACTCAATCAGTACATAAAATTTAATGACCTGACTACAGTTTATTAAACTTATTTGCTCATCACACTGCATAACAAGCATTCTATGGGGTTTTAAATAAAAAAATATCAAACACTTCAAACATTAATAATAACCGTAATTGGATTTTAAACTGAAATATTTGCTGCCTAGTTAACTGTACAAAGTTCACAAGAAAAATTAATGCCATTTTGATGTTTTGACAAATTGTTTTTTGTTTTGACAGATGATTGTCGTGTGCGGCTCAATGTATTTTAAGGTTATGTGTTGATAGAAAATTACTACTTTGAGCATTCATTATTATTAAAAGTAACTTTGTTCATTTTTACTGAAAGTTGAATTCACATTAATGATTAATCAATTGGTATTTACAAGTTCGATATATTTTTATTATATTAAAATAGGTTTGGTTTGGTTACAAAATAAGCGCGAATTTTATGCCCTCTATAATAAAATTTATAAAACACAATCATGAAGTCATTTAATTTTCCTTTCATAAAGATTTATATAGTTAATGACTGACTGTGACGATGACGTGTCAACAGCAGCGCACCACGTGGATGTGGATATTTTCTGGAGTTTACACCACGTAGCGTACTTTTTCAGTTTCTTACAGTCGTATAAAAAACTCAAGCTAGTTCAGATTAATTCTTTCCTCTATAGGTAATTAAAGTGTCTAACATAAAATTTTAATTCTTATTTTCTAAATTAGCAATTTGTAATTGTAAACACAATTTCGTATTTATAGGGATTACGTTTTCTACCTGTTCAATATTTGGAGAAAACTAACACAGATTGACAATGGTGAGTAAATATTGATGCAATTTTTCATTCTTGGTACACTTCTCGATATTTTTATAACTAAAAGTCAGATTTCCATTTAAATATGAATCTTTTAAGTCAATTTCTTCTATTATAACCTTTTTGTACATATTACGTGAATCTAAGTCTGACGTTCGAAAGCATTTGCTGTTTTATATTTAGAAATTATGGATTAAGTATGGTACATTGAAACTGTTTTTCTACAAACAAGCTACAAAACATATTGCAATTATAAACGTTTAATATACATGCTAAATATTTTTAGAAAATATATTTAAAATTTCCAGAAAATATTCTGGAATTAACGTTATTTACAAATACAATAATATTGACATATATATTGTTACCTAAACTTTAATGTTATTGAACGTAATAATAGAAATAATTTGTTGAAATAAACACATGCGATTTCTTCATAGGATCATGTATGGAAAAGCGAACTTGATGTTTTAAAAATTCTAAATATTCACTCAGCAAATGTTCAATATTGTAATTGCTTATTAAGTAAATTTGTTTATAGCCTGCTGCACCAAGTTCTACGTCAGTGGGAGCTGCTGGGCGTTCACCAAGTAAAGCAGTAGCACCCCGTGCTGGAGGTGGAGGTACCGTGAGACAACGAAAAGTTGCTCCAGCTACTTCAGCCAGAAATAGGAACACAGGCACAAACTCTGGTGGAATGTGGAGGTTTTATACCGATGATTCCCCAGGAATTAAAGTGTAAGGAAAATCTTTAAAACTTAATTATGTGAAATAATATTTAAAGTAATTAATTTACTTGCAACGTCAAGGATTTTAAAATTTATTTATAAATTTATTATATATTTATATTATTTATTATATATATTATATATTTGTAATTTATAAATATAATTTATAAATTTATTGATTTCTAAAATAATAATTTGTATATGTTTAACGATTAAATTTTAATCTTCAATAAGAATTTTAAAACATTGAACATTATTTAAATAAATTTTAAAAGTAAATTTTTCCTAATATTTTCCATTGTTTGAATGTTTTCAATTATTTATTTGAATAATTAATTAATTTTTCTTTTTAAATAGTGGACCAGTTCCAGTTCTCGTCATGTCCCTGCTCTTCATCGCATCCGTCTTCATGCTTCATATTTGGGGAAAATACACACGATCTTAAGTGTTACAGTTAATTTATATTTTAAAGACTGTGAATTAATAATTCGAAGTTGTCCGGAGGACAAAATATATCGCTGTTTCTACTGTAAACGCGAGGACTTAAACTTCCGCTTCAACTTCATTTTCCATGTTATTAAAAATCTATTATTATAAGTGTAAAATTTAAATTATTCCAATATTTGTTAATTAGCAATACTGACTATATACATTTTTTTTCCATTAAACATTTTCGTGTTCATTTATTTTTAGACCTGATCCTGTGCGTTGCTTCTTTAGTAAAAAAGAGGAACTATAATAGTTCAATTAAGAGATAACAAAATAATTATCAATATGCAACTATAATATAGACTTCTACGCGAAAGTAATATATAATATTTACTAACAAAAACATTGAATTTGTGCAAATTTTGCATATTCTATTGGAAATACTTTTTTTGTTACTATTATGTGCTTTTATGTTAAAAAGAAAAAATGAATTCTGAGTTAATATATCTTTATTTTATAACAATATATTATTTTATTTAACAATATTCAGTATCTCGTTACTTAATTTTTGTAGTATAATCGTATAGCACTGCGGAAAATTATACACTATTACTACAATGAAACTACTTAGTAAGTACTTCTGGATGAAAAACTGTAAACTTATTGAACTGTCGAAAACCATTCAAAAGTGTAAAATTTTTTACATTCATATACAATATGTACAGATTTTTACATGCCATTAATAAAAAAATATATTTATCCTAATTCTACAGCATAGACATTCCCTGTAAACGTTCTTTGCACAAATTTTTTACAAAATACATTTAATTCATTCTATAATTATGATAATTTTCTACTAATCTTATGACATGATTAAAAAATTGATTCAAGCTGATTACAATATAAATTAAATTTACATAAATCTTCCATCAATTAAAGAGTTTATATTTAATTTTGGAAAATTTTCAAGTCAAATTTTTATGTGCGTTATATGTATATATGTATACATGCATAGATCATGGGTCTACTGCAGAATTTATAGTATCGAGTAATTGAATTTACCACGGGGTTCGTTCAGTTAGTGAACATAAAAACTTAACAATTCTCTATACTTATTGTAGTAGACTCAAGAGCATTTTGTGTAAATGTGTACCCTTTAAGTTCGCATACTTTGCAGAAACATATAAAGTGTTTCTCAGAGGGGGTACTCGAATATAAAGAGTTTAATGGCTGGCCTTAATACATCATCAGTCGAGTAAATATTCTCCACCTTCAAGGAGAAAGTATTTTACAAATGTAAATTCAAAGATTTTTACTCATTCGTCGCCTGAGTATCTAATGTGTCAATAGGTTCAGCTATGACTATATCTCCGTGATGTTCAGGTTCTTTATGAAGAGCAATCATGATTTTTTCTTCATTAGAAGACTGACTATCCGATGAACCTTCCTGAGTTGAAGTAGCAGCCTCCTGAAACAAATGTTATAACTACAATTGCAGCTCTTAATTTTATTTAAATTATCTAATATATTTAATTTAAAAATTTAAAAACAAAATACAGGGGTCACAGTCGTTTTTTCGTTCAATTTTATGTGTAAAAGGGGATTTTTATTTTTAAAAAAGGGGATTTCTTCCATAAAAAAGGGATTTTGGAAAGAAGAAAGAAAAGGATAACATTGTAATATTTAAAAACATTAAGAACGATAGATAATTTATTGTTATTAATTTAAAAAAACATAATTGATTTTTTTTCATTTAATGAGTTTTCCATGATCTCCACGAGATAAATAGAAAAATTTCAATAATATTTTGTGTGTGTGTGTTAAAAAATGAATTTCTCAATATTTTGTAAGAATTTGAATTAGTTTTCAAAAAATGAATGTTTTTGCTACCTCATAGGGAAGCCTTGTAATCGTGCCGATTTTCGATTTTCCAAAAATAGTCTAAATCAACTCATTTTCATCTAAAAAGTATAAAAACGAAGTTTGAA
>WNHD01000906.1:0-27121 GCA_011057455.1 Ganaspis sp. Gsp50
TTCTGCATCTTTTGAGAACTAAATGAGAACTTGTGAGACCTAAAGAGCACCTAATCAGTACTAAAAGAGAATTTCAGAGAACATATTGAGAACATTTAGAGAACTTGTGAGAACTAACAGAGATTTTAAATTTCGACTCGGGTGGAATTTTTGTTATTTATTTTTGTGTGAAACGCGCGTTTTTTGAATTTCTTTTAAAATTGTTTTGAGGTTCTTTAAACATTGTCTTGTGGCTCTTTAAACATTTTTTTCAGGTTCTTTAAACATTGTTTTGTAGCTCTTTAAAAATTTTCAGGTTCTTTAAACGTTGTTTTGTAGCTCTTTAAAATTTTTTTCAGGTTCTTTAAACATTGTTTTGTAGCTCTTTAAAATTTTTTTTCAGGTTCTTTAAACATTGTTTTGTAGCTCTTTAAAAATTTTTTTCGGGTTCTTTAAATATTGTTTTGTGGCTCTTTAACAATTGTTTTGAGATTCTTTAAAAATTGTAAGAAGCGTTCCACTTTAGCTAACGTTTCATTAAAGACCAAGAAATAGTTAACTAACTTCGAACTAAAGATTTTAGGAAACATTCCCTGGGGATTTCTTTACAGGATTTTTATTCATTTTTTTCTTTTGTAAAAATGGTTTTTGAGTTTCTTTAAAAATTGTTTTGAGGTTCTTTAAACATTGTCTTGTGGCTCTTTAAATATTGTTTTCAGGTTCTTTAAACATTGTTTTGTAGCTCTTTAAAATTATTTTGAGGTTCTTTAAACATTGTTTTGTGGCTTTTTAACAATTGTTTTGTGGCTCCTTAACAATTGTTTTGTGGATCTTTAACAATTGTTTTGTGGCTCTTTAGCAATTGTTTTGTGCCTCTTTAACAATTGTTTTAAAGTTCTTTAAAACTTGTAAGAAGCATTCCACTTTAGCAAACGTTTCATTAAAGACCAAGAAATAGTTAACTAACTTCGAACTAAAGATTTTAGGAAACATTCCCTGGGGATTTTTTTACAGGATTTTTCTTTTTTTTTCTGAAAAATGTTCTTTGAACTTCTTTAAAAATTGTCTTGAGTCAATTGGATTTAATTTACAGTCCAAGAAAACGAAAAGCAAAGATGCGTCAAAATAGAGAATTGAAAAATGATGACAAATTGCTAAAGAGATGATGAGACAAAAAATTACACTAAAACTGTTTGAGAAAAAGTTGATGATCAATTTGTCCTTGGTTCTACGAATGTAAACAGTGTAGCACACATTTGTTGTAGTAAAATTATTCAGTTACCTAATACGAGTTTAAGTTTTGCTTTGTAATCCACACCGGATGCAGAAATATTCTGAGCAAGCGTATTTTTTGCCTTGAGTTTTAGCATCAGTGTACCATTGCTGGAAGCTCAGTTGGAAGCTTATGGCTACTGCGTGACAGGCAAAGTTGCTCCCGATCTTGGTGCCGACGAGATGCATGCCTCGAGGTCAAGAACTCGAGCATCGAATCAACAAGGATTATACCATCAAGAAACGTGAGGGAGTAACCAACAAACTCGCAAGTAGAAGCTTTATGAAATTCGACAGTCATTAAATTGCCCCCATAAATCGTCTTTTATTATTTCAGGCCTATCTTATCTGTCGATGTTTCAATTGGTTGCTGCCATTTTTTAATAGCTATTAATTTAATAGTAGTTTTTGTATTTCAGTTCGCTTCAGCAGTTAGTACAAGACGACTTGTAATAAATGCTACATTTTTTGGAATGATTATCAATGTGCTGTAATTATTACCATACTGTTCACAAATTCAATTTTTATTTACCAATTTTGAGATTGGTTTTTTTCGGAAATGCAACTTCAATTTAAATCCAATTCAATTCACTTATTGTGAGTTGTACATTTACTTGTTCCCTAAACCATTTATCGGTATTTTTGAAATCTGAATTATAATATTGATTATAATTATAGTACTTGTTTCCTTAACCATTTATCGGTATTTTTAAAATTTGAATTATAGTACTGATTCGTGTTTAGAAAGTAAATCAAGATTGTAAAATAAATATTTATTATTTGAAAATCAAGTGTAGTTAGAGATGTTGAAAGAACCGATTAAACAAAGCTTATACTGTGTCAGGAAGCAAAAATTCTAATTCTAATTCTAAAGCAAAAATTCTAATTGTGGTATACCACAATTAGAATTGTGCCCTTTAAAATTTAAAAAAATATAGTTTTTTTAATGTTGAACAGAATGTTGAAAATCGGTATTGAAAAAGTTGTTCAGCAGCCGACAATAAAGCCTAAGGCTTTTAACTAGGATACATATAAATTACATATTTAACATTAAAGCGTTAAATACTTGTCTAAAAATATTCTTGTATATTAGAACTTTAAAATAATTTCTTATATCTGATATAACCGGTTAGTAAACAGCTTTTGCAATTTATAAGAGTAAATATCAAATTTAGAAAAAATGGCAAATAATCGAGCTGATCTGGAGAAAATCGACAACATTTCATTTAACTTTAGACACGTCAACAAAAAGTTGTCTAAAGTCAACTTTTAACAAATTTTCAAACTCTTCTTTCGATAGTTTCGAATTTTGAATATCGACTGTTCAAATTCACATTCGATTATATTTCTTCCTTTTATTAATCAATCTTTACTGTTTAATTGAAAACTACATTCAAAACTTCAACATTGAATTAATTAAAAATCAATTGAAAGTAGTAAATAAGTGAAAGAAAAATTAACAGCATAGTTGCAAATTGAAATTGTTTTTAAATTTAACGCCAAAAAAAAACAATAAAGAGAAAGAAACAACCACAAAAATTTTAACATGTTGTCTAGTAATTGCTGCAGAACATAACGCAGTTATTGTCGAATTTCCCATAGTAATTATTACTTCTTACAATAATTATCACGATTTCATGCAATTATTACCAGTAATTATCACTTTTTCTGCAATTATTAAAATACTGATCATAATAATTACCATTTTATCTTGTAATCAGTACCATACTTTGCATAATAATTACCATGCAGTCTGGTAATTAATACCATACATTTCAGAATTATTACTATGAAGGCTTGTAATTAATACCCTTCATTTCACAATTTTTACAATGCAATCTTGTAATTAATACCATTCTTTCCATAATAATTACCATGGAGTCTTGTAATTAATACAATACTTTATACAATAGTTACCAAGCAGTCTTGTAATTATTATTATGCTATTCGTAAAAATTATCACTCAGTCTCGTAATTATTACCATAGATTCCATAATAATTGCCATGCAGTTTTGTAATTAATACCAGAGTTTCCATAATAATTGCCATGTAGTCTTGTAATTAATACCAGAGTTTCCATAATAATTACCATGCAGTCCTGTAATTAGTACCAGAGTTTCCATAATAATTACTTTGCAGTATTATAATTATTACCATAGTTTCCACAGTAATCGACATGCAGTCTTGCAATTAATAACAGACTTTCCATAACAATTACTGTGCAGTCTTGTAATTTTTACTATACTTTCGTAATAATTATCACTCAGTCTTGTAATTATCACCAGTGTTTCCATAAAAATTGCCATGCAGTCTTGTAGTTAATACCAGAGTTTCCACAATAATTATTAAGCAGTCTTGTAATTATTACTATACTTTCGTAATAATTATCACTCAATCTTGTAATTATTACCATAGTTTCCATAATAATTGCAATGTAATCTTGTAATTAATACCAGAGTTTCCATAATAATTACTATGCAGTTCTGTAATTAGTACCAGAGTTTCCATAATAATTACTTTGCAGTCTTATAATTATTACCATTCTTTCCATAATAATTGCCATGCAGTCTTGCAATTAATAACAGACTTTCCATAACAATTACTATGCAGTCTTGTAATTATTACTATACTTTCGTAATAATTATCACTCAGTATTGTTCCATTGTTTTAATTACCATTGTTTTCATAATAATTGCCATGCAGTCTTGTAATTAATACTAGACTCTCTATAAAAATTATTTTGCAGTCTTGTAATTAATACCAGACTCTCTATAATAATTATTATGCAGTCTTGTAATTAATACCATTCTTCTCGTAATAATTACCATTTAGTCTTGTAATCAGTACCAGACTTTCCATACAATTATTATCAGACTTCTCACTACTATTTTTGTGTTTCTCAGATTTGTTTATTGTAAAGCATGGGAATTTTTAGCAAACATTTCTTGCCGTGTATATATGTAAAATAAAACGATAAATCGGGAACAATAACACAAGAAGTGAAAAACAAGGGAACTAGAGTACTATAGAAACAGAATAATGCGAATACCCGGTGAATAATAGTTGAACAGTTAAAATTAAAAATAGCTTTCAAGAGAACGAAGACTAATGTCCATAAGCGGTAAGTTCTAGCAATCTGTACGTGCCAGAAAGCAAAGACTATATGTTTGTCCCAGAGCATGTTACGACGGAGCTTTAGCTTTTATTTACTCCTTTGGAGTGGAAGGCGTTACGGAAAAGAGGTGCACACGCCTTATCGCTGACTGTACTTAAGTAGGTATATGGCTACCTATCAACCTCCAGGAACGTTTACACCACTCTTTCAGTCTCCTTTCCCTCGTGAGACTGGCGAATAAGTGCTTACTCGCATGAAGCAAGTGTTATGGGAATACATACGCACGTACGATTCCAACGTATGCCATACGCATGGCGTTCAATTACATATGTTCGTGCGTGTTTAAACCCCGGGCTTTCTTGTCCAGTTGCGATTATTTCAGGTTATTGCATATTTTCTTCTAGAAAAACACCGCTATTACGTCACGTGTATTAAATTAATAATTGATCATTTTTGCAAAAAGAGAAAGAGTTACTGTGTCGTATCTTATATATATATATATATATATATACACACACCTAAAATTACTGCCGACCATAAATTAACACTCCATTCTAGCCATAAATTTTAATTAATGATCGAATTACTGATATTAGTTGTATCTAATTACTGATTCAAGAGCATAACTTGTCGGGAAATATTTCTCAGAAGAGTAATAAGTTCTAGAACGTATGTTATTGGAGTTAATCTTAATGAGTGTAATACACTCTAGGCTTGGGAGTTTGGAAAAAAAATTGTTGTAAATCTTGTGTTAAGTCATGTTAAACAGAACGGTCAGCAAGTATCTCAAAGTGAAACCGTGGATAAGATTTCAAGGCAACTGTTTGCTCTAGTTAAGGACGTAAATGAGATATGTTATTGACCGTGTTCACTTCAAAGTTGCACGATAGTTTGATTAAAACTTTTAATTTCAATATTAATTGCCATCTGGTAAGAAAAACAAAAATTATAGTTGAGTTTACTAAAGTTTTGGTTACTAGTGCACTTTCTGGTTTCTCTAGTACACTTTTTGGTTATTCAAGAACTCTGGTACATTTAACTAACGTTCTGGTAAAGGTTTTTAAAAGTCTATTTAGTACAACTAACCTTCAGGTAGAAATAACAAGAATTCTAGTTTATTTGTTTAACCTTTTGGTAAAAATAACTTGAATTCTAGTAAACTAAACATAACTTAACTAAACATTTGGTAGACATAACTAGAGCTTAACTCTAGTTAGTGTAACTGACTCTCAGGTAGTTGTTACAAGAAGACTAGTTAATGTAACTAACCTTCTGGTACGAAGAACCAGAGTTCTAGTAAACTTGACTAAACTTTTGGAAAGAAAAACCAGAGTTCTAGTTAACTTTTCTACACTTTTGGTAAGAAGAACCAGGTTTCTATAGTTAACTTGACTAAACTTTTGGAAAGAACAACCAGCGTTCTAGTTAACTTCTCTAAACTTCTGGTAAGAAGAACCAGAATTCTAGTTAACTCGACTAAACTTTTGGAAAGAAGAACCAGAGTTCTAGTTAACTTCTCTAAACTTCTGGTCAGAAGAACCAGAATTCTAGTTAACTCATCTAACTTTCTAGTAAGAGCAACTAAAGCTCTAGTTTACTTATGTAACTTTCTAGTAAGAGCAACTAAAGCTCTAGTTTACTTATGTAACCTTCTGGTAAGAGCAACCAAAGTCCTAGTTAACTTGTCTAACCTTCTGGTAAGAGCAACTAAAGTTCTAGTTAACGTGTCTGACCTTCTGGTAAGAGCAATTAAAGTCCTAGTTAACTCGTCTAAACTTCTGGTAAGAGCAACCAAAGTTCGAGTCAAAATTGTCTAAACTTCTGGTAAGAAGAACCAGAGTTCTAGTCAATTCGACTAAACTTTTGGAAAGAAAAACCAGAGCTCTAGTTGACTCATCTAACCTTCTGGTAAGAGCAACCAAAGTTCTAGTTTACTTATGTAACCTTCTGGCAAGAGCAACCAAAGTCCTAGTTAACTTGTCTAACCTTCTGGTAAGAGCAACCAAAGTTCTAGCTAACATGTCTAACCGTCTAGTAAGTGCAACCAAAATTTTAGTTAACTTCTCTACACTTCTGGTAAGAACAACCAAAGTTCTAGTAGACTTGTCTAACCTTCTGGTAACGACAACCAGAGTTCTAGTTAACCTCTCTCACCTTCTAGTAAGAAGAACCAGAGTTCTAGTAAATTTGACTAACCTTCTGGTAAAAGAAACCACAGAGTTCCATTTGGTTTCTAAATTTTATTTTCAACTAACCTTACAGTAGAAGAAACTAGTTTTACTGTTTTTAGTTTTGTAAGTTCATTTTGTAACAAATATTCTTTAAAAAACACTTCTTACTTAACTTTTCTTAATATTTCTAATAAATCATTTTATGAAAATCGAAATGATTAAAATATATATCATAGCTTTAAATATATAACATAGCAATAAAAAAAATCTGCAGCTCTACTGTCGTGTTTTTTTTTTAATCTTCACTTTCAACTCGTCAAAAGTTGATCCGTAAATCCTAAATCTTGGTTGATGTCGATAACGGTAATGGACCGTGGATTAATGACCATTTAGATGAAGTAAACAAGGTAGTGCCCCACTCCTCTTCCTAAATGCGACTTTCTCATTCTAATGGGAATTTAAAATCCAAAAAAGTATTTTCACGTTTTTCGATAATCGCTTGAAAGGGCTACGAATTGATGTAAGAAAATCCTCTCGCCCTAATAAATACATTCAATTTCGTTTATCTACACTCAGGATAAGAAGTGAATTCCTAAACGATTATCCATCCGATCTGTCAACGTTCTCAAGTAAATTGAATTTTTAGATTCAATTGAGTTTTAATGTAAATTTAATTTATTTTTATTTAATTTATTCTTATTTAAATGTGGAATTAAATGAATACCTTATTTAATAAGATTGAATATTTAGGGAAAACTAATTTTAGTTTTTTTCAAATTGAGTGTTAATTGAAAGATATTTACAGAACGAACTTAATGAACCCTTAATGAAAGGTATTTAACGAACGGTACCGCTCTTATTATGCGTATTATGAAAAGATATTTAATAATAATGCATTTCCGAAAACCTCTATTAATTTAATTTCAGAAATGTAATCAATTATATTTTGAGAATATCATTTTAAGACTCTAGATTAATTCAATTTTAGCACCCAATTTGATATCAGCACCCTAATTAATTCGATTGCGAAACTCTAATTCGATTTCAGTACCACAATTAATTCAATTGCAATCAAACTTAAGGGTATTGGTCCCCTTGAGATAACCTCCAAACGAAAACCACTTTCTACTAGATTCGACAATCAAATTGATTTCCATTTCAGCAAATTGTGGAAAAACCCAGTTTTGCAATTATCATGTGAATAATTTCTAGTTCAAATAATTGTTTGACAATTATTTGAAAACAATTGTTTTTATTCTGGAAAATAAATATTTTCCAGAAAATGTGCAATTTGAGGCAATTTCTTTCATTTTGTAGATAAGATAGTTATCATGATCATTAAGTTTCATCACAGTTTGCATTTATTCATGAAAACAATTTTAATTCTGAATTTCTTGCGCGTTGTGAAATTCCAGCTTAGAACTTACTAGGTGAATGAAATTAAATAAAGCCCTACATCTCGAGATAACTCGATATCAATCCGCGATGGTAGTCGGATAATGACATTAGGCGACCTTGTTTTTACGATTGGATAGTCTTCCCTTTTATTGATAATTCACCAACGTAGGAATCAATATCTCTCTGCTTTAAAAATAGTCCCAAGAATTATTCTAAAACCAGAAAAGAAATGTTTGAAAAATTATTTGCAAAATGCACAATTGAATAGAAAAAAAAACTATCATTGAAAATTTTGCAAAAATTGATTCCAAACCTGATTCCAATGCGATCAGTTGTTACTGACATTAGCACATCGATCGGTAGAAGAGACTATGTTGACACACTCGCAGGTCACTTATGATCATTATTAGTCCATTAAGAGACGATTTCACGAAACTGTATTTTTAGTCCTAATATTTGCAAAAGAAGTTTTTTCCCCCTGAAAAGGCAGAGAGGAGGGAAAGGATTTTAAGAACTCCATTATCGCGTATTTCGGACTCCATTATCGCGTATTTCGGACTCCATTATCGCGTATTTCGGGCTCGTATTTCATGCGTACTCACGTGTTGTCTGCTGAAGCTATAAGTGTCCAGTGCAAACTATCTATAGACATGTAATTGTTATCAACTTTATCCGTTAAAGGAACTGAAGCAAAAGTACAAAGAAGAAAAAAAAAAGAAAGAAGTAGTACATTTCCGGCTTCAGTTTTTATACGCTTAAAGGAAGAAAGTACTCGGAGTGTTTTCACGCGAAGAAAAGAATAGAATGCAAGCGATGAGATATGCGAAATGTTACGTAAGACTCGCGATAAGACTGAGCTGTAATACACGTGTTTATCGCTATAGAAATTCCAATCTTTGAGAAGTTCATTGAATCAAGTGACATCCAACACCTTACATCTGTTTCTTGTATGTTATGTATATCATCGGTTATTTCCACTGAAGCTGAAATCGTACACAAAGTCAAGTGATGATCCATCTATCTACATATATTACACTCGATTAATCTCAACTCAATTCTTTATCTTTGCAGTAAAATAGATATTTTTTATCTTTGCAGTAAAATAGATATTTTTTATCTTTGCAATCAGTAATTGCACTCCGGGTATCGTTTGTTTTAGTAAACAATAAATCTGCCCCAACGTTTTATTTATACCCGATAAGACTGGAACCAAACTCCATTAATTAACATGTGATTCTGGGAATCATATTACTTTCGGATTGATCGAATTACCTTCTCGGCGACCCCTATAAATATAAGAAACGGCAGTGCTAAAAAACTCTAAGAAGCATCGCCGTCGGTTTTGAATATACCGAGGGTTTCGACCGCCTTTTAATTAAGCGCGGCTCATCCACAAGGCATTTTAATTGCGAGCCCCGCTTATCTAAAATATGTCTCGTTATCGGAGACGTATCGTCTGATTTTCCGGCTGACAACCAGCTGCCACTGATAACTATAACCAACAGCCGGAATTCCATAATCCACTCTAATTTACTACAATATGTTCCAGCCAGAGGATCTTCGATTCCAACCATTGTTCCAGCAAAAACAAACGGCACACAATTTCTAACAAATTGGCCGCAATCTCACGCACCGATCATTTCTGATAATTCGTATCTTAGATTCAAAAGTCCATCGCCGTGGATAAGAGAATCTAGTCTTGTACTACTTTCGATTTTTGAAAGGTTCATATTTACAGTTTTTTATACAATTGATCTAAAGTCTAAAATTTTCCTCCGTGTTTTCTATTTTCCTATACATCCTCTACATCCTCTACATCTTTTACATCCTCTACATCTTTTATATCCTCTACATCTTTATATCCTCTACATCTTTTATATCCTCTACATCCTCTACATCTTTTACATCCTCTATCTTAAATCTCCATACTAATACACTGTAAAAAAAAGAGTTAAAAACTAATTCCCAAGGGAATTCTATAAAAGTCGCACCCTTTTGGAGTTAAAGAAAAAGGAGTTGACAGAACATGATAAAAATAATGTTCTATTTTAAGTCATAAGAAGTTTTTTATATTGCAAAATGTATACATTTTACATATGTATACATTTTATAGTATAAAATGTATACATTTAAATATAATAAATAATAAATAATAAATAAATAATACATTTTATAGTATAAAATGTATACATTTTATAGTGTAAAATGTATACATTTTATAGTGTAAAATGTATACAATTTATAGTATTCAACATATATAATGCACCAATATAAAACGTACAATGTGCAACAATGTGCGCACTTGCCTCGCAAAATTTCCTACACATTGTACACGTATCGGAGTACCCGGTGGTACATATACACAGTCGATTTTATGCCTCTTTTAGCCACAAAGTAGACCTATTAGAATTTTACTGCGTTCCTTTATTGTGGTTTTGATGGATGGGCCCATCAGGGAAGTTGACGTGCTTTGAATGCGTAAAACTTTCCACACGTTTTTCATGAAAAGTTGGCCTTTGAGGAAGATTATTGCCCGAGGCAACTAACTATACATTAGAAATAGAGGCGGAACGCACTAGTCGCGCATTCAGGTAAATCACATGTGCTTAGGGTGCAAATTCGTGGCTAGGGTTGAAATCTTGCGGTGCGTGAAAGGGAGCGACAGAGACAGAAAGGTATGACAGGTAGCAGTCAGAGAGAGAGGACATGCAAGAAAGAAAGCTGAATTACGGGGTCATGAGATATCCCATAAAATCACGCTTCGAGCCCCTCTAATCTCTTTCCCCTTAACATGACCGTTGGCTTAAGACGGGGCGAGACTTTTTGTAAAGTCGTTACGAAATCCAAGTGCAGCTTGTTCTTTTCATCGCAAGATATATTATGGTATACGCATCTATAGGCTCCCTCTATGAATCGATGAGAAAGTATTTTTATGACGTCTTATTTTCGTTGTTGAATGCAATTGTTTGTTTATTTAAGATGGGTGCGATTATTTGTAGATTGTGCATTTGTTTATAAATATGTGCATTTTCTTATAAATGTGTGCATTTATTTTATAAATGTGTGCATTTATTTATAAATGTGTGCATTTATTTATAAATGTGTGCATTTTTTTTATAAATGTGTGCATTTTTTTATAAATGTGTGCATTTTTTTATAAATGTGTGCATTTTCTTATAAATGTGTACATTTTCTTTTAAATGTGTGCCTTTTCTTATAGAAGGTGTGTATTTTCTTGTAGAACTATATTTGGGCATATTAGATTATTATATTTGAGCATAAAAGATGTCTATTTGTGTATAAATGTACTTTTATAAGCTACATGTACGTTTATGCGCATAAATATACGTACTAGATTCATACATATAAGATACGCAAAGATAAATACGAAATATGTATAAAAAAGGTATTTCACTCGATTGTACGATATGGACTAGGGTCACAGAATGCCAAGTAAGAAAATCAATAACCTCTCTACTAGTGTATACTGAACTCTAATAAATTAAATGAAACTTATTTTTGACTCGTAAAAGCTTGAGAAGTCTTTTCTTTTGAAAAAGTAATTAGCTTTTTTGTAATCCTGATTATAATTTTTAATTACGTGTGTATGGAAAATTGCATCATTTTAAAGCCTCTTATAAGAATTCTTATAAGAGGCTTTAAAATGATGATAAAATGATAAATCATAAAGATTCGGCAAATACAACATTGCCTGAATTTTTAATATACAATATTAAGGGACATCTGAATTTGAAGACACCTCAATCTTAAGACGCCTCAACTTTAAGATACTTCAATCTTAAGGCGCTTCAAATTCAAAGTAATTTAATTTTAAGACGCCTCAATTTCAAGATATAGGTTAATATTAAGACGCTTCAACTTGAAGTTGTTTCAATTCTAAGGCGCCTCAAATCGAAAGTAATTTAATCTTAAGACACCTCAACTTCAAGATAGTTCAATATTAAGGCGCCTCAACTTCAAGAAACTTCAATATTAAGGCGCCTCAACTTCAAAAAACTTTAATATTAAGGCGCCTCCGCTTCAAAATATTCCAATATTAAGGCGCCTTAGCTTCAAATTACTTCAATCTTAAGACGCTTCAACTTCAAGATACTTTAATCTTAAGACGCTTCAAATTCAAAAAATTTCAATATTAAGGCGCCTCAACTTCAAGAAACTTCAATATTAAGGCGCCTCAACTTCAAAATATTCCAATATTAAGGCGCCTTAGCTTCAAGTTACTTCAATCTTAAGACGCTTCAACTTCAAGAAACTTTAATATTAAGGCGCCTCAACTTCAAGAAACTTCAATATTAAGGCGCCTCAACATCGAGGTAGTTCAATATTAAGGCGCTTCAACTTTAAGATAGTTCAATATTAAGATGCCTCAACTTCAACATTCTTCAATCTTAAAGCGCCTTAACTTCATTGTAATTTAATTTTAAGACTCCTCAACTTCAAAAAACTTTAATATTAAGGCGCCTCCGCTTCAAAATATTCCAATATTAAGATGATTCAACTGCAAGATACTTCAAACTTAAGGCATGCCAACTTCAATCTTAAGACGCCTCAACTTCAAGAAACTTCAATATTAAGGCGCCTCAACTTCAAGATAGTTCAATATTGAGATGCCTCAACTTCAACATACTTAAATCTTAAAGCGCCTCAACTTCAATGTAATTTAATTTTAAGACGCCTCAATTTCAAAAAAATTTAATATTAAGGCGCCTCAACTTCAAGATAGTTCAATATTAAAACGCACCAACTTCAAGATATTTCAATGTTAATATACGCTTCAACTCCAAAATACTATATTAAGACCCCTCAACTTCAACATACTTCAATTTAATGACGCCTTGACTTTAAGATATTAAATTATTTGATATTGAATTATTTATTAATTATTTCTTAAAGATATTTCAATGTTACGACGCCTAGACTTCAAAATACTTCAAACCATCCAAATTATCGATCTAAATTATTATTTTAAGACGCCTAAATAAACAATGCTTCCCTATGAGGAAGCAAAAAACATCTAAATTATAAATCATCCAAATTTTCACGCCTCGATGCAAAGGCAATTTCCAACAACCCCAAAATTGAAAAAAACACCTTCAAACTTGACAAACAGAAATGAATCTAAAAGCAACAAAATAGGCATTTTTAAAAAACAAAAAAATGTATTTTTCCAGAAATAGTATAGAAATAGCTTGCGATATAATACTACTGTCGTGAATAACTGTTTCAAGAAGAGTGTATCTCTGGAAATCTTACATTTGGTTCCGCGTTAGGCGACGTGGAGTGTTCCGTTCGTAAAGGGGGTGAGTAATCCAGATAGGACGTCATCCCAGTATTTCATGTATGAAAATCTGTGAGCCCGTAGCCAGGATCATTCACGAGCATCGTCGCGTGCGCACTTGCGACCACTACCACGAAAAAGAGGAAACCAGAAAAACCGCAAGAGCGGAACACGCGCACCTCTCACACCCTAACTCTTGCAAGTGCCTGGATGCCCATTGCCCAAGCACTCGTTAAAAGACAAGGAAACCTTGTATTTCCTCCCTTGGAAAAGGATCATGGCAAAAATTTTGTCAATAGCAAAAGAAACAAAAAAGAGTATTATGTCACTCACGTGCTTAGAGTGAGACGCATCCAGGCGCGTTGCGTCAGCAGCGTCGACGCATTGCGTCGGGCTGGCCTTCTTTAGCTGCTTTTAAAATCCGTTCATCAACACCACCCTTCGCTACGTCTGTCGATTGCGCACTCGTCACAAAATCACTCCAGTTCTTTTCCTTTAATCCTTTAACTCCGACAATTCAATTTCACGATCAATTTCACTCCAAGGAAAAAGACCCAGTCGTATCACTTTAATTCCTCCACTGTAGTGCACTTTTTTTTATGCACAACACTCACACTATATCCGTTTATATACTTCGACACTATATTCGTTTATATACTTCGATATACTTCGACACTATATCCGTTTATAAACTTCGATTTATTTCGACACTATATCCGTTTTTAGTTTGAGTAACTTCACTTGTTTCTTTTTAATTCCAGGTCTCAATTTTATTCACTTGTTTCTACAACTTTCAGGCTACGAATTCACTTTGTAACTTTTCATGTGAACTTCAATTCTTTTGCGAATCCACTTTTTGATGATTTGATTCTCGAAGTTTTGACTCTCAAGTTTTTGACGATGATTCGAGGTTTAGGTTTAATTTTTACTGATCGTTTTAACTTGTGAAATTTGATTCAATTTTTGTTGTCTGGTTTAATATTTACTGTTCGTTTCACTTTTTGTTTGATTCAATTTCTGTTGTTTGATTCAATTTCTATTGTTCGATTTAATTTTTGTTGATCGATTCAATTTTTGTTGTTTGATTCAATTTTTCTTGTTCGATTCAATTTTTGTTGTTTGATTCAATTTCTCTTGTTCGATTCAATTTTTCTTGTTTGATTCAATTTTTCTTGTTTGATTCAATTTTTGTTGTTCGAATCAATTTTTGTTGTTTGATTCAATTTCTGTTCGATTCACTTTTTGTTGTTTGATTCAATTTTTGTTTGATTCAATTTTTGTTTGATTCAATTTTTGTTTGATTCAATTTTTGTTTGATTCAATTTTTGTTTGATTCAATTTTCGTTTGATTCAACTTTTGTTTGATTCAATTTTTGTTGTTCGATTCAATGTTTGTTGTTCGCTTTGACTTCTATTATTCGTTTCAATTTTTACTCTTCGATGCAATTTTTTCTAATCAATGGAATTCTTAAGCACGAATCAATTGTAACTGAACCCTTTCTAAACAATTGAACTCTTTAATGTATTTTCTATTATTCAGTTGAATTCCAATCAAATTGAAACTTTGCGAATCCAATCTCTTCATCTATATTAAATTTCTTTCCCACGAATCCAATTCTTAGTTCTCAACTGACTCAGTCGAATTGAAGTACATCAAAATATTCAGTCGAATTGTTTTGAATCGAATTTAATCCAGACAATTTGATGTGAATTGAATCCAGTTTGTTAACGAATCAAAATGAATCTCTTCGAATTGAAACGAATCAAATATAATCCAGTCGAATTGAAATGACCCAAATTGAATCCTTTCGAATTAAAACGACCCAAATTGAATCCCTTCGAATTGAAACGACCCAAATCAAATCCCTTCGAATTGTATCGAATCAAACTCTTCCCCGACAAATTGAAACGAATCGAACTGAATTCAGTCCAATTAGATCCAGACTAAAAACTGAATCAACTCGAATTGAAATTTGTAAAGGATTCAAAATATAATTCCCGCTCGATAATTTTCCGTGTAGGAAAACGTGTCGTTTACGTTTGCGAATGCAAATTTTCCGAAGGGAGAATCACCTGTACACTTGGTGCTCGGATCCGGAACGGGAACAATATAGCAAGATGGTTTGGTAACTTTTGCACATGAATAATCCAACAGGCGGCTTTTGGCCGCAAATGTGCCAGTCAGTCGTTACACGTGACGGATTTTCTCGTTTCAATCAAATTGAAATGCGTCGGCAACAACCCTTGACACCGTGCCATACACATCTCCACTGATCACCAAAAGATCCAAGTCGACTGAATCACCTGGAGCCACCCGAACCACCTGTTCCTTAATAATCCACTATTCAATTTTACACTATTCAATTTGAATCGATTATTGAATTGTAATCCGCCACTGAATTTTAATCCGCCACTGGATTTTAATCCACCACTGAATTTTAATCCTCAACTGGATTTTAATCCTTTACTGGATTTTCATCCTCTACTGGATTTTAACCCACTACTGAATTTTAATCCACTATTGAATCCTAATCCGCTACTGAATTAAATTTCAGTATTCTTATCCACTTTTAAAAAAAACCATCAACAAGTTTAATCCACTATTGTTTAGAATTGTCTTCACTATTTTTCAGTGTCTCCAATAATCCTGGATAATTCATCAGCTTCACTAATTTTGGGTTTTTAGCTTCTTCACTAGTTTTTGATTATTTGGGTATCAAGAAATTTCTCTAATCTTGCTCAATCCTGCGAGAATTCCTTAATGAGCAGTGACTGAGATCTTTAAATTCTGGTTTGAATCCACAACTTTTGGATGATCTTGTTCGAATCGAGAACTATTGATCCGATTAGAACCCACAACTCTTATCTAGTGAAGATCCACAACTATGATCTGGTGAAAATCCACAACTATGATCTGGTGAAAATCCACAACTATGATCTGGTGAAGATCCACAACTATGATCTGGTGAAGATCCACAACTATGATCTGGTGAAGATCCACAACTATGATCTGGTGAAGATCCACAATTTCAAGATCATCAACATAGAATCAACAATTTGATGCCACAGGTCCCAGATGATCTAGAATCCTCTAATTCAAAACAATTCACTGAGCAAACAAGAATCCTAATTCCAGCAGATCGAAAGGATCAATCCAAAAATCGGACTGAATCCTAGATGATCCAGTGAATCAGTACTTAGATCGTGACTGAGTCGGCATTTTAGTTGGTCCGGCGAATGAATGAAAAGGGAATTGAATCTTCATCACAGGTGAGCGCGCACTGATAAGCAATAGAAGATTTGAATCTGCTGCTCTATTGGGCTGAGTTTTGATTCTCAAGGAAGAAGTTTGGGGAGCTGAGGAGCTTACTTTGCGGAGCCCTAGTACTGACTAACTACTGAATCGATTCGAGACCAAGATCCCTAACGTTGATGGGATATGGCATGGGAAAATGCATGTTGGTGTCAGTATTCAGCAGCGCAGTAGTAGCAAAACGGCTGCCACACGACACGACACAACACGACAAGAACTCTCTTCTCACCAAGAGTAAGAGTCTCCCACTAGTGTTCGGTTCTCGCTTACCTGGCCGCTGCCTAGCACCCCTCCACTCGTGGATTGTGTATTGTACACGAGGCTGCCCCTCCACGATCTTAAGCCCCTCTCATTTCCCCTTCTCCTCCCTTCTTCCCCCTTTTGCCGTGTCAGCCTGCCACGCACGGCACCGGCACGTCGTGACGTCGCTTCGACGTAACACCAATTCCATGACCATCCTACTGCCAGGGGATGATCGTCATCCCTTGATTCTTCTTGGGAGAGTCTTCACTTTGTTGATCACTTTTTCTTCTGATTGTTGATTTTGTTTGCTTTTTTATTTTCTTTTGGTAGTTGAGTTTTCAGTTCTCAACTGTTAATGTCTAGGTATTTGATTATCTATCTTTGGCTCTGTAATTATCAACAGTTGAATCGTATGTTTTTCATGATTCTGTCATTGATGCTTTTGGTATGGAATCATCAACGAATGTTCTACGAATTTATCAATATTTGAATCTTCAATTATTCAACATTTGAACTTTGGATTATCAACGTTTTAATCTTCAATTATCATCATTTGCATTTTCGATTATCAACATTTGAAACTTCAATTATCGACATTTGAATCTTCAATTATTCAGCACTTGACTATTCAATTATTCAACATTTGAGTCTTGGATTATTCAACATTTGAATCTTCAATTATCATTTGAATCTTCAATTCTTCAACACTTGACTATTCAATTATTTAACATTTGAATCTTAGATTATCAACATTTGAATCTTCAATTATCATCATTTGAATTTTCGATTCACAACATTTAAAACTTCAATTATCATTATTTGAATCTTCAATTATTCAACACTTGAATCTTCAATTATTCTACATTTGAATCTTGGATTATTCAACATTTGAATCTTCAATTATCATTTGCTTCTTCAATTCTTCAACACTTGACTATTCAATTAATCAACATTTGAATCTTTGATTATCAACATTTGAATCTTGGAAAATCAACATTTGAGACTTCAATTTTCATCATTTGAAACTTTAATTGTCATCATTTGAATCTTCAATTATTCAACACTTGAATCTTCAATTCTTCAACACTTGACTATTCAATTAATCAACATTTGAATCTTGGATTATCAACATTTGAATCTTGGAATATCAACATTTGAAACTTCAATTTTCATCATTTGAAACTTCAATTGTCATCATTTGAATCTTCAATTGTCATCATTTGAATATTCAATTATTCAGCACTTGAATCTCCAATTACTCAACATTTGAATCTTGAATTATCAACATTTGAATCCTCAATTATCATCATTTGAATCTTCAATTATCATCATTTCAATTTTCGATTATCAACATTAGAATCTTCAATTATCATCATTTGAATTTTCGATTATCAACACTTGAAACTTCAACTATCATCATTGGAATCTTCAATTATCATCATTTGAATCTTCAATTATCAACATTTGAATCTTCAATTGTCATCATTTGAATATTCAATTACTCAACATTCGAATCTTCAATTATCATAATTTGAATTTTCGATTATCAACATTTGAAACTTCAATTATCATTTGAATCTTCAATTATCAACATTTGAATTTTCAATTATCAATGTTTTGATCTACAATTATCAACATTTGGACTTGAAATTATTAAAATTTCCATCTTTTGTTGTAAACAATTGTTCGATCGAGTTGTAAACATTTTGATCTCCAAGTCAAAGGACCTCCAATTATAAACATTTGGATCTCGAATTATCAACACTTCGATCTTTCATCAACTTTAGAAGATTTGATGTTTCGATTACCATTGCTTCAGGTTTTTAATGATTATGGTTGGTTTCTTCAATTATCAACGTGCTTCAATTATTGAAGTTACAATCTTCAACTTACAAGGTGCTTCAATTAAAAACTAAGGATTTTATTTATCAACATTCTGGTATTTAATTTTTAACACTTTTGCCTTTGATTATCAACATTTAAGTCGCTTCAATTGTCAACGTTTGTCTTCTATTATCAACAGTTAATTCTTCAATTGTCAACGTTTAGATCTCCTATTATCAACGTTTAGATCTTCAAATATCAACTTTTGGATGTCAACTTATCAACTTTCGGATGTAAATTTGTCAACTTTTGGATGTCAACTTATTAACTTTCAGTTGTCAATTTGTCAACTTTCGGGTGTCAACTTATCAACTTACGGAGGTCAATTTATCAACTTTTGGATGTCAATCTATCAACTTTTGGATGTCAACTTATCAACTTTCAGCTGTCAACTTCTCAATTTTCGGATGTCAATGTATCAATTTTCAGATGTCAATTCATCAACTTTTGGATTTCAACTTATCAACTTTTGCATTACCAAGTATCAACATTTGAATCCTTTATAAACTTTGGATATTTTTATCAATCTTACATCATCAACTTCATCATCAACATCATTATACAATTGAAAACTTGGGACTTTTATTATCAACATTTCAATTTTCAATCTTTGTATCTTCAATTTTCAACATCCGGATCTTAAACAGTTTGGGTTTCCAGTTATTAACATTTGGAACTAGCTTTGATTAAAAAATATGAACATCAACTTTTATAGTGTTTCTATCAAAAATATGGCATAAGTTTTCAGTCATCAAAGTTTAGATCTGTCAATTATTAACTTCCGGGTCTTCAAACATCAACATGCGTCCTTAGTAGTCAACATTCAGATCTTCAATCTTCAACATTTTGATTTTTCATCAACTTTTGTTATTCCAATCATAAACGCTTGGATATTGAATTATTAACTTTTCAATTTTTCGTCATCATTTGAATGTTTAAATATCGATTTTGACTTTAATTATCAACATCGATCTTTATCAACATTTGGATCTTCAATTTCCATTGTTTGTTTCTTCAATTTTCAACACATGCTTCTTCAATTTGAATATTTATTTCTTCAATTTTATGTATTTGTTTCTTCACTTTGGAATATTTGTTTCTTCAATTTTCAACACATGCTTCTTCAATTTTGAATATTTATTTCTTCAATTTTATGTATTTGTATCTTCAATTTTCAGTATTTGTTTCTTCAATTTTCAATATTTGTTTCCTAAATTTCAAAAATTTCTTTCTTCAATCTACAACTCTTAATTATTTCATCTTTCTATTAATTGATAAACACTTTAATCAGCATCTGTCGTAGTCACACCCATCAATAACTTTTGCTTTAGCTCATAACTTTCGATTATTCTAATCAGAAATTTACAGCTGCCTTGATCAAAAACTTTCAGGCTCCCTAACTTTCAGCTGCTTTGATTAAAATCAACACAAATCCTTCTCTTAATTCCATTAGCTAAAACAATCCCCCATAATTGTCAATTCAAGAAAAGGTATCTCTAATTTGTCTTTTAAGTTTTTGTCTTTAATGATGGTAATTTCCCATTAATATTTCATACGCAATTATGGAATCACTATCAACTTATCTACTTATTTTATCTACTATCAACACTATTTTAATATTTTACTAAAGTTACGAATAACTTTCATTAAATTCACGAATTACTATTTCATTCTACTGTCAGGAAATTCCAATGCACTTGAAATTGTTTTCAAGACTCGAAGTATTTAAAAAACAGTTTGTAGTCCTAGACCTGTTGGACTAGCTGGTATGAAGTAATTGGACTATCAATCATGTTGACGTTCCTTTGACGCAACAGAGGGCAGTGCTTTTATGACTTTGATGCGCCTTTACTTCTTAATTTGGTGATTTAGTATTCAAAACGACGTTAATTGATGACACGCCTCTATATCATTTATGCACCCTCTTACCTGACTTAGAACTAGCATTCTTCAACAACTCCTGACTTCAATTTGTCTATTATTCTACACAACAAGCGCTCTTTTTCACATTTACTTAACAGCTATTAATAAATCCCGTCCCTTTTGTTTTGATGCAAAATAATTCACTATTATTAGTTCAAGCATTAATCATTTTCATTATTATTAGTTTAAACATCCATCATTTTCCTTATAGTTCAAATAATTATTTTTATTATTCAAATAATTTCCTGAATTATTAATTCAAAATTAAGAAGTATGTCTTTTATTATTAACTCCAAAGCTTTTTACGAGGCTTTTTATTCGTAACTCGAATATTAGTGTTTATCTTTATTATTGTTAATAAATGTTTATATTATTTAATTTATATTATTAATGTTTATTATTAATGTTAATTTACTCCAATAATTCTTTTTATTATTAACTCGAATACAAAGGTCTACAAAACTAATATTCTCGATTAACTCGAATATTAATAATTTTCTTTATTATTGATTCGAATGTCAGTGGTAGCCTCTGCTATTAATTTCAATGTGAATAATTCTCTGGATTATTAATTACAGTATTAATAATTCAAATGTATTACAATGACTGTAATTACTTTTTATTATATTATTTTGCTCATCTTCTATAGACTCGAAATAACACTTTCCTACTCGACAGCATTTATCATTCGTATTATTTACAACATCTGTCACATTGTAAGCGAATTTTCTTTCCGTAAAAATTTTTCTTCTCGTAAACGGCTTTTTTATTTTTCTAAATATTTTTCTTTTCGTAATCAGCATTTTTCTTCTTGACTTGTTTTTCTCGCAAGAAGCATTTTTACGTAAACAACATTTATTATAACGTATGCAATATTTATTATACCGTATGCAACATTTATTATACCATATGCAACATTTATTATACCGTACACAACATTTATTATAAACGCAACATTATTACACTATGTGCAAAAATGTTCACACTGTATGCAACATTTTTCACACACATTTTTTTTGTTTTTTATATGCAACAGTTTTTGCACTATATGCAACAGTTTTTACACAATATGCAACAGTTTTTACACAATATGCAACAGTTTTTACACTATATGCAACAGTTTTTACACTATATGCAACAGTTTTTACACTATATGCAACAGTTTTCACAATAGATGCAACATTTTTCACACTTTACGCAACATTTTTAATCCCAGAGGTACTTTTTGCAGTTTCTAATAGCACTTTTCAAACAAAATGTTTGTCACAGTTATTGACAATTCTTCACCTTGTAATTAGAATTTTCCATACAGCAAGAATGACATGTCTATTTCGGAAATATGTTATCATCATTTTTATCTCATAAACATTTTTCACGCGATGAATAACATAGTGATAATAACAATAATTATCCACGTTATTGAATTCCTCAATCCGAGTACGAAAAATAGATAATCTACTGATAAGGAAATTGCGCAAGTTTTTGAAATCAAATCGTTAAGGGTCAACAGCACGAATTCTTTGTTTTTATTTTTGATTAGGTTGCACAAGAAGAAATCACTCATTGAGATCGTCGCCCGTCGCGCGACTGGTCCGTCACACTCTGAGACGTTTATTGCAAATTGACCACGAAAGAGGAGTCGACTGGCAGAGAAAAAAAACACCGACTCATTTAGTGCGAGAATATAGTGACAAAGCGACTCGAGGGACAGCTAGCATGAAGAGATAATTAATTATCAATCGCCGCCTGATTATTCATATATATATATTAGAGACGCGCGACGAACAGTTCTCTTTATAACGGGAATTCCATTGACTCTATAGGTTTTTCAAGAAACATTTTAATATTCATATTTATGCTGACGCGTAAACTCTACCGACTTTTAACCAACTGACCGTCATCACAAATATCTTGATTATCTTGCCGAATGTTCTTTATCATTTTAGTTCCACTCAATTCTCAAATAATGAAGGAGATAGACGTGACCATTGCCATTCCGATCCTATCATCGTGTTGAATTTATTATTTTACTCTAAAAAAAGAGAGTCAAATACCACACTAATCAAATCTATAAACAAATGTGATAAATTTCCGCGTGATTTAACAAATATTTAAAAAGAAGTAAAAATTTATAATAATAGCGAGTTTTACGATATTTTGGGGTTGTAATTTATTCAGCTTTATAACAGAATCCTTGTTCAGCGGATAACGACGTCTAATTTAAAACCAATAAAACATGCTTGAATAGCGCCGGTTTATAACCGAATGTTACATTGTAAGGTATAATAAAAAAATAGAATATCGTAAAACATTTAGCACTCAACATCGTCACGTGTGATAATCTTGAATAAAATAATTCGCGAATTTGCAGTTTTCTCTTCATTTTCAGAGTCCTTCGTTTCACGTTACATTTACTTTTAGTTTACTTTTTACTCTTAGCAAGTATTTTTACACAAGTATTTTTTCACACATTTTTGCTTCCTCATAGACGAAGCTTTGTTTTTTATATTAATAGAGAACATTCATTTTGTGTATTAATTTTTATTGTAACTTTTCTGTAAATTCGAATGCGAGAAACTACACTGAAAAAAATGTCTGGTTAACTTAACCAGAAAGGAATGTTAAATATGCCCTTACTATTTTTTCTGGTTAAAATAACTAGAATATTAGTTAAGCAGAATTCTAGTTAATTTAACCAGAAAAAATAGTAAGGGCATATTTAACATTCCTTTCTGGTTAAGTTAACCAGACATTTTTTTCAGTGTAAATTTTTGTTAGTAAAACATTTTTGAAAATGCTTTGGAAAAATTATCATGTGCAACACGTTAGATTTTTATACTATTTTTTACGATACAAAATATTAGATTAATAGCTTGATATAATTTTTTCTCTTGGAGCTTTGTTTTTTGTTTCTTTAACAGTTTGATACTATTTAGTATTTTAAGTTTCGTTTATTATGTATACTATGTTAGATTATATTCAGTAGTTGAGTTTACTTTCTACTTTATATTTAAGATTTAGATTCTATTTAAACAGTTTTAAGTAGCAAGAATATCATTTTATCTGTTTAATGAATAATAACTGGACTGATTTAAATGATGATTCGCCTCCTGATAAAACAAATTTCCGTTCTATGTCGTAACTCCAATTTTAGAATTCAAGTTAAAGACGGAAAGTACATTATCATTTAGATATACATTTTCACGATATACGTAATTACTTCTATAATAAGTTAAGTTTATCTGGCTTAAAAATAAATTGTAATTATTTATTATAGAAAAAGGTTTAAATGAAATTCCAATTCAATTATATAAATAAAAGAGCATTATTGAGGTATATAAATAACACAATAAATTTGTTATCAAAATTGTTTTCAAATTTTTTTATTGAATTTCTCATGAAATTTGTTAATAAATTGGGTAGTTATCAAAACTGTTTCTCTATTTGTCTCTACATTTGTCTCTACATTTGTTTCTATATTTGTTTCTAAATGTGTTTCTAAATTTGTTTCTATATTTGTTTCTATATTTGTTTCTACATTTGTTTCTACATTTGTTTCTACATTTGTTTCTATATTTGTTTCTCTATTTGCTTCTACATTTGTTTCTACATTTGTCTATATATTTGTTTCTAAATATTTTAAATTTATTTCTATATTTGTTTCTATATTTATTTCTATATTTATTTCTATATTTGTTTCTACATTTGTTTCTATATTTGTTTCTATATTTGTTTTTATATTTGTTTCTAAATATTCTAAATATTCTAACTTTGTTTCTCTATTTGTTTCTACAATTGTTTCTACATTTGTTTCTATATTTGTTTCTATATCAGTTTCTAAATATTCCAGATTTGTTTTCAAATTTGTTTCTAAATTTGTTTCTAATTTTGTTCCTCTATTTGTTCCTCTATTTGTTTCTATATTTGTTTCTATATTTGTTTCTTTATTTGTTTCTACATTTTTTAAATATTTTTTTCTACATTTGTTTCTATATTTGTTTCTATATTTGTTTCTATATTTGTTTCTATATTTGTTTCTATATTTGTTTCTATATTTGTTTCTAAATATTCTAGATTTGTTTCCAAATTTGTTTCTAAATTTGTTTCTAATTTTGTTCCTCTATTTGTTTCTCTATTTGTTTCTATATTTGTTTCTATATTTGATTCTCTATTTGTTTCTACACCTTTTTCTTTATTTTTTTCTACATTTCTTTCTATAGTTGTTTCTATATTTGTTTCTATATTTGTTTCTATATTTGTTTTTATATTTGTTTCTAAATATTTTAAATTTATTTCTATATTTTTTTCTCTATTTGTTTCTAGATTTGTTTCTAGATTTGTTTCTTTATTTGTTTCTACATTTTTCTACATTTGTTTCTATATTTGTTTTATATATTTGTTTCTATATTTGCTTCTATATTTGTTTCTATATTTGTTTTTATATTTGTTTCTAAATATTCTAAATTTGTTTCTCTATTTGTTTCTACATTTGTTTCTATATTTGTTTCTATATTTGTTTCTAAATATTCTATATTTATTTCCAAATTTGTTTCTAGATTTGTTTCTAGATTTGTTTCTAAATTTGTTTCTAATTTTGTTCCTCTATTTGTTTCTCTATTTGTTTCTATATTTGTATCTATATTTGTTTGTATATTTGTTTCTATATTTGTTTCTATATTTGTTTCTAAATATTCTAGATTTGGTTTCAAATTTGTTTCTAAATTTGTTTCTAAATTTGTTTCTCTATTTCTTTCTACATTTGTTACTATATTTGTTTCTAAATATTCTAAATTTGTTTCTAAATTTGTTTCTAAATTTGTTTCTACATTTGTTTCTATATTTGTTTCTAAATTTGCTTCCAAATGTGCTTGCAAATTAAATATCCAACGAAATGGGATTAAAATATTCATTTTTTGGACAGTAGTTGTCGAAGCTCTGACTCGATTCGAAATAAAGTCTCTCTAGTGTGACAGTAATATCTTGATTTTCGTGATTTAAGCATTAAACTGCTAAAAGTCGAAAGCTTCCTGAAAAAAGACAGACTTGAGATTCAGGAATTTCAAAGACCAAGATCATAAAAAGGCTTCGGCTCGGGCCAACAAAAGGAGGATTCGATGATTTACTTCGCTGGGTCTATTGGGACGCAGGTACTTTGCAGGTACTTTCTTGAGGCCACCTCCACAGGTCTGACACTTGTCGCCTTTGGTAATTAAGCGTGTCTCCTATTCTTCCGATCTTGGCACATTTTTTCCCTTTGTCTGACAGGTTAACAAACTACTTGAGTCCCATACACGAGACAGTTAGGGAAAAAATGTCACAAGCCAAGTAAGTAGCCTGACACCCGTGGTCCCGATGAAAAGAGATATCTTCAGATTTGGATATCATCAAACGCACCGATTTCTCTCAACTGAATCGATGTACAAGTTTAAAGGCTCGTAAAATTCAAGAACCTTTCGCCAGATAAGAGAGCGTTTCTTGGTATGATTGCAAATTTGAGAAAAAAAAGAACACGACTTTTCGTAATTAGCTGGGACCTGTTCTCGAAACATTCGACTTTCATTCAGGGAAAAAATCAAAACATTCTGGGAAGAGTGGCTCGAATGCGAGTGCGCCCCTGGATGCATAGAATTCTCTCACGCAAGGATCAACAACTCGGGGGGAACGAATGTATTTAGGTTGCTGTTGGACTGTATAGGGACTTCTAACGACAACCTGTCAGAATTTTAACGAAATGGAACGAACCAAGTGTTGGTTAATTACTGAAACGATCCAATTCATTCTGGACCAGCACCGTGACGAAATGCGTATCATCATTTGTTCTCCCATTAAACAAGTCGAAATAATTTATCCCCTAGGAGAAGAACGTATTACTCGTTTGTCCGAGAATGTCAAAATAAAAATGCTTAATGTTGAAGTCAAAAAATTAGTCTTGACTGGCGCTCGTTATTTATAATAGGAGATTCGGAATGGTCCAGAAATTATTGTATTGTTAGGAGTGGTTAAAAATACTTGAATAGAGATGAAGAAAGGAATTTTAGGTATTTTGGTTTTTTGTATTATCTGTATGTTCTATATTTTCTTTTGTTCTTATGCCTTTTCATCCGTACATTCTACATTTTCAAAAATATCTTCTACATTTTCATCGGTCCCTTCTACATCTTTTTTACATCTTTTTTTACATCAGCTATATCTTCCTTTATATCATCTGCACCTTCGTTTAAATAATCTATATCTTCTTTTTTTTCTTTTTTTTGTCATTATTTACATCATCTATATCTTCTTCTACATTAAATGTGTCATTCTTTACATCATCTATATCTTCTTTTACATCAAATATATCTTCTTTTACATCATCCGCATCTTCGTTTAAATAATCTATATCTTCTTTTTCATCAAATGTGTCATGTTCTACATCATCTATATCTTCTTTTACATCAAATGTGTCATTCTTTACATCATCTATATCTTCTTTTACATCAAATATATCTTCTTTTACATCATCCGCATCTTCGTTTAAATAATCT
>WNHD01000907.1:0-10636 GCA_011057455.1 Ganaspis sp. Gsp50
TTTTGCAGTGCTAAGTTATTATGATCACATTACTAGAGAGCACGGTAATTTTTCCCCGATTTTACTCAGAAAAATTCTTAGAATTTTCTTTCCGTGTAGGAGTAATACGAGTCTGATGAATTGAAACTCGCGCGACCGTACTTATAAGATTGAATAACGAAATTGAAAGAAAAAAAAACTCCAGTCATCCCCTGGATCCACTCTTTTCACGAAAAATCTCATGAGATCACAAAAGTAGTAAGCATTGTCCTTGAACCAAATCTCAAAAATAATGCAAACTGTAAAGATGCATTTTATTTTAGCAGTGCATATGTTATTTTTAAAATGTATTTCTTTGTGCAATGTACTTGAAACTCTTAAACGTCCCAATAATGATTTCTTTTTTGTTCAAATGTACACATAAAATTATTAAAATCAATGTCTAACTAAAACTTAAATTAGCAACGCCAAATTCATAAAAATATGATATTCGTCACAAGAAAATGTCGCAATTTGCGAGGCAATTTGTCTAGCGATAAACTGTTGCTCTTTCCTCTTGAAAGTGTGATTCTCTTGTGTCACGTTTCAAATCAGTATGTGACACAAGAAAATCGCACATTGGACAATAAAAAGCAACAGTTTAATTTGATACAAACTGTTCGCTTAAACTAAAATTGGATTTTCTGTAATAAATATTTATTGATTTATTTATTTTCTATACATTTTTTATACATAAATATTTTGCATTAAAATTTCCAAAAATTACTACCGCAATTGCTAATTAAATAAAAACTCATTTCACGGAGTCTGATTCGAAAATGTCTATGTGTTTTGCATATTTATAATCTAGAATGAATTAATCTTAATAGTCAATCAATATTAATAACCTTTATTAAATTGACCATTACAATCGAACGCAAGAAAAGAAAAAGCAAAAAAAATTCAGGAACACCTTCAAATTTGCAAAAAAGTTAAAAAATATTCATATCTTTTAAAAATTCAAATTCTCTCTGGAAAGTGTAGTGTTTGGAAAATACTTTTGAATTTGTATTTTTCTATTCCGAATCGATTAAAAAAACGAAAATGCAGAAAAAAAATCAGGAACACCTTCAAATTTGCAAAAAAGTGAAAAAATATTCATATTTTTCAAAAATTCGAATTGTTCCTGGAAAGTGTAGTGTTTTGAAAATACTTTTGAATTTGTATTTTTCAATTCCGAATCGATTAAAAAAAAGAAAATGCAAAAAAAATTTCAGGAACACATTCAAATTTGCAAAAAAGTGAGAAAAATCCAATTTCTCAAAAATTCGATTTGTTCCTGGAAAGTGTAGTGTTTGGAAGATACTTTTGAATTTGTATTTATCTTTTCCGAATTGATTAAAAAAAAGAAAATGCAAAAAAATTTCAGGAATACCTTCAAATTTGCAAAAACGTGAAAAAATCCATATTTTTCAAAAATTCTTATTCTTCCTGGAAAGTGTAGTGCTTGGAAGATTCTTTTGAATTTGTATTTTTCTTTTCTGAATCGATTAAAAAAAAAAATGCAAAAGAAATTTCAGGAACACCTTCAAATTTGCAAAAACGTGAAAAAAATCCATATTTTTCAAAAATTCTTATTCTTCCTGGAAAGTGTAGTGTTTGGAAGATTCTTTTGAATTTGTATTTTTCTTTTCTGAATCGATTAAAAAAAAGAAAATGCAAAAGAAATTTCAGGAACACCTTCAAATTTGCAAAAAAGTGAAAGAAATCCAAATTTTTCAAAAATTCGATTTGTTCCTTGAAAGTGTAGTGTTTGGAAGAAACTTTCGAATTTGTATTTTTCTATTCCGAATCAATTAAAAAAAGAAAATGCAAAAGAAATGTCAGTAACACATTCAAATTTGCAAAGAAGTGCCAAAAATCAAAATTTTTCAAAAATTCAAATTGTTCCTGGAATGTGTAGTGTTTGGAAGATACTTTGGAATTTGTATTTTTCTATTCCGAATTGATTAAAAAAAAGAAAATGCAAAAAAAATTTCAGGAACACGTTCAAATTTGCAAAGAAGTGCAAAAAATCCAAATTTTTCAAAAATTAGAATTGTTCCTTGAAAGTGGAAGATACTTTCGAATTTGTATTTTTCTACTCCGAATCAATTAAAAAAAGAAAATGCAAAAAAAAATTCAGGAACACCTTCTTTGCAAAGAAGTGCCAAAAATTCATATTTTTCAAAAATTCTTATTCTTCCTGGAAAGTGTAGTGTTTGGAAGATTGTTTTGAATTTGTATTTTTCTTTTCTGAATCGATTAAAAATAAGAAAATGCAAGAAAAGTTTCAGGAACACGTTCAAATTTGCAAAAAAATGAGAAAAATCCAAATTTTTCAAAAATTTGATTTGTTCCTGGAAAGTGTAGTGTTTTGAAAATACTTTTAAATTTGTATTTTTCTATTCTGAATCAATTAAAAAAAAGAAAATGCAAAAGAAATTTCAGGAACACATTCAAATTTGCAAAGAAGTGCCAAAAATCCAAATTTTTCAAAAATTCGAATTGTTCCTGGAAAGTGTAGTGTTTGGAAGATACTTTCGAATTTGTATATTTCTATTCCGAATTGATTAAAAAAAAAGAAAATGCAAAAAAAATTTCAGGAACACCTTCAAATTTGCAAAAACGTGAAAAAATTCATATTTTTCAAAAATACGAATTGTTCCTTGAAATTGTAGTGTTTAGAAAATACTTTTAAATTTGTATTTTTCCATTCCGAATCGATTAAAAAAAAGAAAATGCAAAAGAAATTTCAGGAACACCTTCAAATTTGCAAAAACGTGAAAAAAATTCATATTTTTCAAAAATTCGAATTGTTCCTTGAAATTGTAGTGTTTTGAAAATACTTTTAAATTTGTATTTTTTCATTCCGAATCGATTAAAAAAAAGAAAATGCAAAAGAAATTTCAGGAACACCTTCAAATTTGCAAAAACATGAAAAAAATTCATATTTTTCAAGAATTCGAATTGTTCCTTGAAAGTGTAGTGTTTGGAAGATACTTTTGAATTTGTATTTATCTTTTCTGAATCGATTCAAAAAAAGAAAATGCAAAAGAAATTTCAGGAACACCTTCAAATTTGCAAAAAAGTTAAAAATAATCCATATTTTTAAAAAATAAGAATTGTTCCTGGAAAGTGTAGTGTTTGGAAGATACTTTCGAATTTGTATTTTTCTATTCCGAATCGATTAAAAAAAAGAAAATGCAAAAGAAATTTCAGGAACACCTTCAAATTTGCAAAAACGTGAAAAAATCCATATTTTTCAAAAATTCTTATTCTTCCTGGAAATTGTAGTGTTTGTTTGGAAGATACTTTTAAATTTTTGTTTTGCTATTCCGAATGGATTAGTAAAAAGAGCAAATATTTGTTTCATTATTTATCGCAATCGAAAAAGATGTTGCAAAGTTTATTGTTTTAATAGTTATTGTCATTATTTTACTATGTATTACGTATTTTTGTTATTGCTATATTTTTGCTAGTGTAAAAGCATTCAACAATAGGATTGTTCAAATTTTGGAACTTTTTGTTAGAGTTAAAAGAGAAATCAAAGGAAGCTAGCAAAAGGAGTGAGATGATGAACAGGATGTAAGAAAAAGAATGAATATTCTATCTTTTAAGTCTAAACTTTCCAACAAATTAATTCACGTAATCCTGCATCGCTTCACTGCTAATCTTATCCTTGAAACGTCTGATCCACGATCTAGGCGTTTTTGAAGACTGTGGAATACAATATCAGATGTCAATATTAAATTGCATAATTCGCCTCTCAGCAAATGGAGTCTAATTACAAGCTTACACAAAGCAAAAACTTCATTTGAATGAGAAAGTATATTTTCAGAATTAAAAACAAATGACGTTAGTTGATGTACCTTAATTAAAGGCTATTTTTACTCCCAATGAATATAGAAGCAGTGATGAGCAATTTGTATTTCTGACCTAATAATACTTTTTATGATAATCGGTTAATTATCGCAAAATTGATTTTTCGGACATTATTTGTTCATTTATTCATTATCTTCTGTTCATACATTATTTTACTGTCTATCAAATAATTATTACAATTAATCTTTTTATATTTTGAAAATTATCACTTGTTGTCAAATTGATCAATGATATTTGGAACAAAGTTTCCTCAAAAACTATCAATTCATAAGTTATTTTATCATAATGCTATTAATATTTAATTAATGAAGTACTAGCAAATAAATTAATTACACTCTGAATCTGAATTAGTGACTGCCTACTATATCAATAGTGAAACATCGTTTATCAATTAAAGTAGTATATATTCACTTATTTTTAGTGAAAAACTACAGATTTTTAGTATAAAACTACAGATGTTTAGTATAAAAGTATTACTTTTTAAATAGAAAACTATTATAAGTTATAACTACTATAATATAGTTTAAATTATAAATATAACTATTAATTGGAATAGCCAAAGTTCACGTACATATTTCAATATGTTTCTAAAGTTCTGAACGTTCATTTGAGCGAACTGTTTACTTTTCGTTTTAATTTTTTCAAAATATACATTTGTAATGAAAATTAACCATTGTTTTTAAACAATAATAACATCAAAGTTAATAATTGTTACGTAAAATTATATTTTAGAACAAATCTGAATTTTTAAAAATAGAAGAATAAAAATTTCGTTCATTTGAACGTTCGGTATACTTTATTTGCATTATTTCAATTAGTATAAAAGTTGACTGATTAAATTATAGATTAAATTATAAATAAATTAAAATTATTAGTTTTTTATTAAAAAATTAGTAGCTTCTCACGAAAATCAGTAAATCTTTACTATTTCAATCCGTAAAGGAGTTCTTATGATTAAATTAGTTGAAGATTACTAATTCAAATTTAGAGAGTAGCTAAATTATAGTCTCTATGATAAATTATTTTTTGATAAATTTAGGTTGTATAAATTAATCTTTGACAAATTGAGTCTTGAGATTAAAAGTCTTTAGCAAAATTACTAAAACTGATAAAATTACTATTATAATACTAACTAATATATGAATAATTATCACATAAAATATAGCATTGAGGACTTCATTAAATAAAATCCAATAAACGTACCGCAGTTACACTTATATGCACATATTTGATCAATTATTAAAATTCCTTAATTAATGTATGTTCATATTTAATCGAGCATTTTTTTTAAATTATAAATTAATTAGAGTATAAGTACCGACTATTAAATTGTTTCATTAAGAACATTAATTTAATAGTGACCATATAAAAATCGAAAAAGCAGGATGGATTAACTATTAAACATATTATCACTATATTAAATTCTAATTTTCTTCATGAAATAGTTCAAAAGTGGCTGTATTAATTTTTTAGTTCAAACTGCGAATAGTCCCACTTTGAAAAAATGACTATTGCATTTTCAAGCGAATTAATGAAACTTTAAAATAAAATATCTATTCGTGTATAATAATAATAAATGATATTAAAGTTCGCAACGTTTGTTTTGCGTTTAGCAAAATAGAAAAACAAATGTTTGCAGTTTGCAAATTTTTTAATATTTTTTAATGCAACTTCCAAAGATTCTATTTTGCCTTATCTTTTCACGATTAATATAAATAAAGCAAATTAAATAAAGAAAAGATAATTAAATAAAGTGAATAAATACTTAAACAATGAGCAAGCAAACACAAATTTGCTTTTTAGTCTTCCTTAAGCAAAAAAAATTCAAATTTCAGTACATTTCACGAAATATCACAATACACAGTAAATCATGCACAATTATTTTGACCCAAAAAAAGAGGTTAAAATGACGTAATAACGTTATTTTACCCCCTTTTTTTTGGGGTCAAAATAACTCTGTATAATTTACTGTGATACTGCAAGAGGCGAAGCATCCAAGATGATAAAATACAATAATCTTTACATTAATAAATGTAATTAAAATCTAAAAAAAAACAGGTGAAAATTGGCCTTAAGATCAAAGCTTCACGCAAATAAAGTACCGAACGTTCAAATGAGCGAAATTTTTATTCTTCTATTTTTAAAAATTTAGATTTGTTCTAAAATATCATTTTACGTAACAATTATTAACTTTGATGTTATTATTGTTTAAAAACANNACAATGGTTAATTTTCATTACAAATGTATATTTTAAACAAATTAAAACGAAAAGAAAAGAGTTCGTTCAAATGAACGTTCAGAACTTTAGAAACATAAAGCTTCTGCCCTACATGAATATACTGAAATTAAATATAGCATCAAATAAGAAACGTATTTCGCAATTCAAAATAAATTTAATTTTCAGAGTTTTGAACATTCAAGTTATCAAACTTTCTCCTTATTTGAACATATAGTTCACTAGTCTTTCATTTATACGAAAATATAATATTTCCTTTAAAACTGAAATAAGAAAGTGTTCCATTCATACGCGAGCATTCAAACCTTCTGCAATTCTAAACTTCTGAATGTTCGTTTCAACAAACTTTTTTACTTTAGAATAAAATATTTTCATACATTACTTTTGCAACCAGTAACAAGAAACTTGATCCAATCATTGTGAAAATTGTATAATAAGAATCACTCTGAGTCAAAAATAGTTTAGTTTACGACTGATTATTTTGCACTTTTGAGTTTCAGTTGTTTTAATTTTATACTTTCAATCATACGCTGAGAAAAAAATTTGCTTAAATCAAACAATCATTTATTTCACATACACGGTCAAACAAATGCTTATTTAATTCAAACAAAAATTTGCTTATTAAAATATAAAACAAAATATAAAAAAATATAAAAAAAAATATAAAAAAATATAAAAACAAATATTTATTTTAAACAAACAATTTGTTGCAAAAAGGAATGTTGCTGTTTTGCAACAATTGTTGCAAATGGAATTTTAAGAAGAAAATATAAATAGTTTTAAAGAAATATAAGATAATGTAAATTCTTATTTCGTAAAGAAGAATTCTTTATTTCTTAAATAAAAATAAATCTTTTAAAGAAATTTTTGTTAATTAAAAAATTTAATTATTTTAAGAAAGAAAAGTAAAATTGAAATATTGATTGTTTCTTTTAAAAAATGTAGTAGCTTTTTCAAAACAAATTCGCTAAAATGTCTGTTAATTTTTCAGATATTTATTGCATAAACAATTACATATTCTAAAACCCTCGTAATATTTCAGAACCATTTTAAAAAAATCCTTAAATTTTCTAAAAATGTCTTGAATGTTTGCAATCTTTTAAACTTTAAATACTTTAATAATAGATCAAATTTAAGAAACTTTTTTTTTATTTTTCACCTTGTTTTGTCTTCTAGCTATTTCAGCAGTCAAATTTGACTGATTCAGATTAAGAGAGTAAGAATGGATTGTGACATTTTACTGCCTAACAATAAGAATGAAAATTCTATTTAAGAAATAATGAAAGGAAATAAATAATGTACGCCTTGTAAAAAGTTTCTTAAATAAAATAAATTTCATATAATCAAATAACAAAAATTGTAATATAAAGAAAACAAAATTTTAAAGTAAACCTTTTTGGGTGTTCAAATTGTATGTATTATTTTTCCGATAAGTGGTACATATACCATTTGATTTTTTTGCGAAATTAAAAATATTCTACATCCTTGTTCTTTTAGAAAAAGTATAATTTTTTAAAATATATTTAGATTTTTTTATAAATAACATTTCTATTTTCAATGATTTTAGATTCTGCGTTTTAAAAATAATGTTTCTAATTATTAATGAATAAAAAATCTGGACTCTAATAAAAAGTTCTGTACTTTTTTGTAATATGCTTTTTGTTCTTAATAATAATATAATATATTAAAAACAATGAATACAAACGTTTAAAACCTTTGCACGATAAAATTTGAAATTATTTAATTTTAAAATTCTTATGAAATATTTAATTTCAAAGTTCCGTTTCTCGCGTGCGTATATTTAGCTAATGTAAACAATAAATATATATAGTTAGAAGAGAGAAGGTAATTTATGGAAAAGTATAATCACAGAAGCATTGTTTCTCCACAATCCACTGGAGGAAATCTGATTTGAATCGATTAATCGTGAAGAAAGAGAAGTTTACAGTGAGTGAATATTGGGAGCAATTAGTTAAAGTAACATAAAGTCAGCAAGGAAAACTGTCAGCTAGAATTATAGCAACAAGCTGGGAAAGAACACTTCAAGTCTGAGACGTTGATTCTCTATCGACAAACAGCTCTTCGCGTTAACGCTCATTAACGCCTCAAGTCTAACTTGAAGAAGAAAAGCTCCTATTGTTGGTGAAACTTGCGGATTTTCCTTTTATCCTTTAGCTCACCGAAACACCCAATTTCAATAAAGTTAGCCAAGAGAAGAATGGAAACTGAAACAAAATACAAAAAGTTTTCCCTGGCTTGAAAAAGGAGCAAGAAAAATCGAAGAATCGTATAGAGCTTTTCGGTGTACTCAGGCTCCTGATTTAATTACACAAGAGAGCTTCAGCCAAGATGCCAAATATATTTTCACAAAAATGACAAAAAAAAATATATATATCTCGTATACAGAAGGATTGTTCTGTGGTCTCGTTAGCGGCAAATGTTACCCTTTTACCTCGAAATGAATGCATTTTTAATATCGCTGAAGAAATAAGGAACATTAGCTCGAAATGAAGACCAGTTGCGTCCGCTAGCGGTTGCTTGATTAATTAAATTGTGTTTATTCTCTATCTCACTGCACATATTTCTAGTTATCTTTTACTACCGAGAAATTGGAAAATTTTCTTTCACATCAGAAAAAACATTCCTAATTATTATTTTAGCAATGTGAATGAATCGGTGCACTGAGGAAAATGTTTATTTGATACAAAATTAAAGTGGCCAATTAAAGAATTTGTTTCAATCAAATAGTTTCTGTTTCAATCAAATAAATTTTATTTCAATCAAATAAATTTTATTTCAATCAAATAAATTTTATTTCAATCAAATAAATTCTATTTCAATCAAATAAATTCTATTTCAATCAATTAAAATTTATTTTGAATCAAGCAAATTTCAAACACATTTATATTCAAAACAAATGAAAAGCCCAAAATTGTTATTTTGTTTCAACTAAACAAATTTATATATTTAAAACAGAAAAAAACCCAAACTTACAAAAAGTTTGATTGTAGAGCAAATTGAAAATAGGAATAGTTTATTTGAATACACATTTGTTTAAATTGAATATAAATTTGTTTCGATCCAACAAAATTCATTTATAAATGAAACAAAATTTTATTTATATAAAACAAATTTTTTGATTGATCCATTTATGCTTTAATGAAATAAATTTTCAGATTCAAATCAATCAAAAATTTTTCTCAGAGTACAGTTTCAGTCAAAAAAATTATATTGTTAATGAATGTGTATTTAATGTCAAGAATACGATCTCGTATACATACTTCAAGTTCCTGATCGTTTAAATAAATAAAAATGTTATTTAATCTTTGATAGAAATATTTATTCTCTGCAAGTTTATGCGACAGTAAGTATTGAATAAGACTGATTTTTAATTAAAAGCGATTTTCTAGAATAAATTCGGATTATGACTGAATATCAAATAAACAAACAAATAACAAATATTAATTGTATTGGGTATAATAATAATAATAATAATAATAATAATAATAATAATAATAATAATAATAATAATAATAATAATAATAATAATAATAATAATAATAAATAATAATAATAATAATAATAATAATAATAATAATAATAATAATAATAATAGCAATAACGAATTATTCTTAAAATTTATCTTTATAGTGAAAAGTTGGTCCATGCACTCGCGTTGAATAATTATTTTTATTCAATAGCAATTCAATTTAACTGTAGCACTTGTTGAAAAATTCAAAGCTGTTGGTTTATTTTTACACCGAAAACAAGTAATTGATAAAAGGATTACTAGTTATTTAGGTTGAATTTACAAACAGTTTGTCAATTTTGTCAGTTCTTAATGAAAAATTAATTATGATTACAAAGAAATGATGTTTCTATAAAGTTAAGAATGTATGCAAATAAAGTTCCGAACGTTCAAATGAACGAAATTTTTATTCTTCTATTTTTAAACATTCAGATTTCTCCTAAAATATTATTTTACGTAACAGTTACTAACTTTTACGCTTTTATTGTTTAAAAACAATTGACCATTTTCATTAAAAAAGCGTATTTTTAAAAAATTAAAAGGAAAATAAAATATTTCGTTCAAATGAACGTTCCGAACTTTAGGTACATAAGAATGTTCACTTGAACGAACTCTTCTTTTTGTTTTAATTTTTTAAAAATATGTATACTTTTGTTATGAAAAAGGACAATTGTTTTAAAAAAAATATAAACATAAAAGTTAATAATTCTTATGTAAAATAATATTTTAAGGCAAATCTGAGTGTTTAAAAATAGAAGAATAAAAATTTCGTTCATATGAACGTTAGGAATTTCCTAACGTTCCTTTAAACAACATTCGTCGTTTTTATCCAAACCATTAAAATCGATGACAAAGAAGAAGTAAAAGAAACTAACTTTTCAATGTTTAAATGGTACTGAAGTTTGCAACGTTTTTTTTCGTTTACGAAAAACTAGGAAGCCAATTTTTATTTACTTAATCATTATTCCAGTATTTATTTACTAATTTT
>WNHD01000907.1:10708-33974 GCA_011057455.1 Ganaspis sp. Gsp50
TCTTTAGAAGTTTATAAAAGTATTTTAAAATTTTTAAAATAAAAATTTGTTTCTTTATTTTTCTTAAACGAGAAGAAACGTTGCAAACTTCAGTGTCATTGTTTAAAAGTATAACTACATAAAAAAATGCCATAAAAAAGTTTGCAACGTTTCTTATTAAACAAAAAATGGAAAAATAATTGTTGTATCATCTTATTGATTAAATGAAAACATTATTTTGAAATAAATATTAAACTTTAATGTATTAATTTATCAGTTTTAAAAACTTTAATTAAACATTTTTCACTTTTCAAAAACTTGTATGTTAAAAAAAAGAAAGATTGGAATACAGACTTTTATTTGCGAATAACGATGCGAATATTGACAGTAAACTGGTGTGAGAAATTTTTTTTTGTTAATTTAAACTAATTAGTTTCTTTTGCCTACGTTATTAATTATGAAAATTAATTTTCTTCGATCGTCATTTGTTCTCTAAATCACAAGGTAGGTCCACATAGAGATGATTGAAACAACTCCTCCCTTCTGATATTCTAAGAATAGTTATTGAAAAACCATCCTCTGAATGAATTGGCTATACTGGGCCATGAAAATTAAAAAGAAGAAAAACCATCTTCATCTATTCTTGAAAAATTTTTTGATACTAGTTTAAATTACTACTATTATTATTATTATTATTATTATTATTATTATTATCTGTTATTATTATTATTATTATTATATTATCATTATATTATCATTATTATTATTATTATATTATAATTATTATCATTACTTATCATTATTCTAAATTGTAATTTTTCCATTAAAATATTTATTTTTTTCAATAACATTAATAATTATAAGAATTATTTTAATTAGCGAGAAAAGTACAAAGGAAATTATTTATTTTAACTGTATCGAAAACTTTATTTCAGCGGAAGTTCCAGATTCAATTTTGGTTATTATAATTTTGGTTATTAGTTTTGGTTATTACTTATAATCTTCAATTTTCATTTGTGTTAGTTCTAAAATGTTTATTTGAATGAATTTTGCTTTAATTAGCCTTCTAGCAAGAATAACGTTTGTATAAAAAGAAAATAATAATACATCAATTATTTGATGTATGAAACAATCTCTCCAAATAATGCATTTGAAGTTCTGAACTTTGAAATGAATGGAATATATGCATTCTATTTTGTAAAGCTCAAATTTTCAAAGCTAAAATCGTTATTTAACATTCCATATATAAATTTGCATATTTGATCAATGTTTAAATAAATTTGCCCTATTTTTGTTATAAACGATAATCCAAAAACAATGAAAACAAAACAAAATATTTCATTAAAATGAGCGTTCAGAACTAATCCAAAAAGAATGAAAACAAAACAAAATATTTCATTCAAATGGACGTTCAGAACTTTAGCAATATTCTAAATATGTTGCTGAAGTTCTGAATGTTAATTTGAAAAAATTGTTACGTTTTTTTTTAATTTTTAAGAATCATCAATAAGAAAAAATATATCATTATTTTCACAATTATTTCAACAATTTTTGAGCCATTTTGATGTTAATTTTTTATAAATAATGATAGCATGGAAGTTAATATTTGTTATGTAAATTAATATTTTTGAACAAATTTGCATTTTAAAAAATAAAATGCATAAAATCTCGCTCATTCAGAATGTTATTGAAGTTTGCATCATTTTTTCGTTTTCAAAAAAACTAAAAACCAAATGTTTGTTTACTTACTCATTGTTACAGTAATTATTTATAAACTTTTTAAAAATATAAGGCAAAAAAGAATCTTCAAAAATTGTAAATAAATAGTTTAAAAATTTGAAAATATCAAAAATGTATTTTTTTGCGTTTTCTAAACCAAGAAAAACGTTGCGAATTTCAGCGTTATCGTTCAAAGTAGCTTTAAAATCATATTTAACACTTGAATTTCACTGAATTAGTAGCTAAGGTTTCGCTATGAAATCGGTACACTTCTACTGATTAAGATTTAAACAGATGATTCACAAAAATAATTCAATTTGAAAGTATTTTAAACAATATTGATAAAGGATCAATTAAAAAAGAAAAGAAAAAAGAAAAAAAAGAAGAAAACAAGAAAAAGAAGAAAGGAAGAAAGGAAGAAGAAAGGAAGAAGAAAGAAGGAAAGAAGAAACAAGAAAAAGAGAAGAAAGAAGGAAAGAAGAAAAAAAGAAGAAACAAGAAAAAGAGAAGAAAAAAAAGAGGAAGAAAAAAGAAGATATTTAAAATATTACACAATAAAATAGTAACAGACAAAAGATAAATTATCGTCAATTTAATCATTCAGGTATTTTTATTAACTCAGAATGAAAAACAAATTGAATTCATGTTTTTGATGGACGTTCACATGAATGCAATTTTGTATCTTCAATTGCAATGTTTTTATAAATTACTTCTCTAACGAAAAATAACATACTGAATTCGCATTGTCCAATAATATTTCAAGACCAAAAAAATAAACAAGAATTCCTCTCCATCAAACTTAAATTGCATATCGAATTTTCATTAATAGAGTGAAAGCTATTAATTGAAAATTTAATCCAATAAATTAAAATGAATTTGAATGTATAATAAAATAGAAGATACCTATCTCGTTTGTCTGAACGATAAGATCTCTAAATGAATAATGTGAATGAAAATTTACGTTCACTTTTTTATACAAACAAATAATAATACAGTCAACATTTAAATGCATTTTTAGAAAAACACGAAAATTTAACTTTTCTAAGATTCCATTTTAGATCATAAATTTGATTGATATCTCCGAGTCTATGATTTATCGAGGCAGATAAAATTTTTGATGGATCTTTAAGAATTTGAGCAAACCTCACCTGTAATTCAGAATTCAAATAAAAATAACTCAAAGGTTTAAGGAGAAAAGTCACCATTAACGTGGTAAATCCAGCCATATTTTTCTCTCAATGTTTTCCTCTATTCTAAGCGTATTTTTTACGACCCCCGCTTTAATGCTCTTTCGTATTTCCGAATCTCCCAAGAGGGGTTGAATTTGTCGATATGAACGCGTCCGCCAATCAGCTTCTGTGTGAGTGACTCATAAAATGGGACCGGATAATAATTACGCGTAGAACTGGAATAGAGTTGGAAATTGCTTCCAATATTGCACCTTGAGAATTGTTTCACGTTATGTTTACATCATAAAAGTTTTCAATTAAATGGGAAAAAGGTTCTTCAGAAAATCCCTTTTTCCCGACAATCATGTTTCTGTAATCTCGATATCTATTAGAATTTATAAATAAAACAAGAAATCGCTTTACCTTAACGTTCAATCAAAAAGCAGGTAATGTTTAACAATCATTCTTCTGTTGATGTAAAATGATGCTGAAATATGAATTAAATTAATCCCCAAAAGATTGTCAGAGCAATTAAAACGTTGAATATTAATAAAGCAAAATATACTTCTCATAAACTATAAAATGAACGTTCAACTCCTAAATGGGATTTTCAACTTGAAATTGCATTCATTCAGTTTTAAATGCTGCAAACAGAAGTGCAATATTAATATGTAAAGCTTTTGAGGTATTATTAATTCATTGTTTCATATATTTAAACGTCATCCCTTTTGAAATATTCTGGCTTTTATGTAAAAAGTGATACAGTATACTAAATAAACAAAAATTCTATTTTACATATTTGATTGTCCGCAGCATCAAAATTTAAAAGTATAAATAACCATTTTTAAAAAAATTCCAGAATATTAAAAATTATTTAAATAACCTTTCTTTTTTTCTTTTTTCCTTTCTTTCTTTCTTTCTTTCTTTTAATAACCTTTCTTAATCATTTTTCTATATCCTTCCAATTAAGATAAAAAGAATGATTATTTTATCTACTTATTACAGATAATTAAATTATTTAAACAAGTTTGAGAAAGAAAAACGCATCATAATATAAAATAATATAATATAAAACGCGTATAATAAAATATAACAAAAAATTGTGAAGGAAAACAAAGCTTCCTCTTGAAGAAGCAATATACAAACAAATATTTTCAGAGCTTCTAAATATTAACATCTTAATAAAAAATCTGACACAAAAGATAGTTTTCAAATTACCCTACTTCGTAAGCTAAAATACGTTACACTCTTGTAAATTGAAAAATTATCCAACTCAACGTGCAGTAAAAATATAACATTTCATAATAATCCATTGAATACGAATAATAATGATGTCAAAAATAATAATAAAATAAAATTTAATAGAAAGAATTGCTAAACCTTTTAAATAAATGCTCAAGTTGAATTACAGAAATGAAAACAACGATGTCAACAATCTTGAAAAAAGTTCCAAAATTTGAAAAAATGAGTGATAAGAAACATGCTTGCCGAGAAATAAAATTTACATGCCTTTTAAAAGTTACAATAACATGAAAGATAACTAGGAATTACCTTTATCTTGTTTACGACCGACTTGAGCGTCTTCTTCAAAAGTTTCTCCCCAAAGATGCACCAAGACGAAACATCACTCTAGAATTTCAACAGGTCGTTGCATTCATTCCTTTCTCCTTTTCTTGAAACGCAGAAAAGCGTTTTTAAAAAACGCTTAAGAAGAATTTTCCAGTAAGTTAGTTTGACGGAAATGGCTTTTTAAAACTTGAAAATTCCACAACTCTTGCAATTCAACAATTGCCTCTCACCACTATTCACTTCTGTCGATTTCCACTTCTTTTTAATTCAAAAGAATGAAATATGCCAAATATTACACAAACACCTGTTTAAATTAGAAAGAAATTTAAATTCTTTTTTCCGGTAATTAAGGAGTTTTTTAATCAAAAGATTTCAAATCTTTGTTGAGTAAAAAATTGTTTTTAGCGCACTTTTTTAACCTATTTGACACTTTGTAGTAGCTATATAATTAATTATAATTTACTACCTGAGATTGACAAGATAAATGAGAAAGAGTGAAATTTGAGAGATGTACGATCCCGTACGATGTCACTCTCTCGACGTCTCGCATTAAACTGGGCTACGGAAGCGCGGTTTGCCAAGTCCAAACAGTAATCTAACACTGAAGGGAAGCGTGGCCCAAACGATGTTTTCTATTAATCTTCAAGTTTCCATGTCATAACCATAATATATTTAAACTATGCACTATATTTGCAATTGATTAAAGTTGCATAAAAAATCATCTGCGATCCGGCAATTTAGTGTTGGGGTTGAAAACACAATGGAGTTCTGAAGAGGATGAATCCTCCCCCTTATAATGCCTAAAGCGTCTTTTCTCACACACATTCACAAATTGAAAGTCCAGGTACCGAAGGGTCGCTATTCCTTTTACGCAGGTCGAAAATACAAAAAGGACCAGAGAGAAGGCGCAGATGCCAGATCTTCAATGTCATGCATAATTATTTTTTCGCTCCTAATTTCCTTGCCTACGTGATTTTCCTAAACATAATTTTGACAAGAAGTAGTATACTAACTACTTCGTGATTTTGACAGTTCAATGTATTTTAGGTTATAAAATTGATTCTTTTCAAGAAATCTCATGAAATGAGAAATCTTGAAAAAAATTATTTACATCTAACAATTTTATGATAAAAAATTTTACACTCACGTATTATTTTTATCCTTGATTCATTAATTGGTAAGATAAACAATAATTTATACTTTAAATCACAAATTTTAACAGCTAGCTTTTTATATACGATTTTTACCTTTTTGATAGGGTTAACGTTTGACAGCTTAATTGACATGTGCCATCTAGGTGAAAATTCCTGAAGTTGTCAACAAGTAGTAAAAAGAAAGAAGAGTAAAATAAAATAAATACAATTATTGTTTATTTTGTTTTACGGCGAACGCATTTATTTCATTACAAAGTAAAAAACTACTATTTTTAATATAAGCAAATTGGAATAATTAAATTTATCTATATATATATTTTAACATTTCATACATATTATTGCTACATTTTTATTAACATAATCGGATTTTTTGAATTGAAGACAAATCAATATATCACGGTATTTCGGATGAAATGAGAAAATTTAAATCTCTAAAGCGTGATTTAAATAATTTGAAAAACCCAGGCATTTAAAGATAATTACAAAACTTTTCCGCGTAAATTCGTTTAAAATCAGCCTTAATTAAATTTTTTCGTAATATTCAGTGTTATATTTAATTAAAAGTTTAAGACTCGTAAATTTCTGCCGTAAAGACGTCGAACAATCTAAAAACTTTCAAACTTGAAGATTTTATTAGGAAATTTTAGGAATAAAATAAATAATTGAAATTCTTGTATTTCAAGTGGATGATTCTATCAAATTTAAACACAAAAGAGCTTCATTATTATTTTCATGTAGCTGGCAATCAATAATGAGAAATTATTCAAAGAATGTAAAATTATATTATTGATTTCATTTCGAAACATTAGATCAAGAATGTTAAGAATTTTTTAATTTCAAACAGATATATTGAAAATGAGGCAAACGTACGCGCTAAACATTACATTTTGCAATTAAAATTAAATTTCCACGCATTGCAATAGAAATTTCAATTCAAAAATGCAAATTACAATGCAAATTACAATGAAAATTCAAACGTTACTTTAATTTCTAAATTTATTCAATAACTAATTTTTATTTTAATTATCAGAATATTAATATCATTAATTTTGAAATTAATATGCAACTTTTATTTTTTCGTTATTTTTAAATTTTTACTCTCCTTAGTTCCTTTTATTCGTATTTAATATTCCTTCCATTTCATTTTCCTCTTCATGTGATTTTTTTAAAAATAAAAAGCAATTACATTTTCAGACCAGTGTAACAAGTTTTATACAAAATCTGAGTTTTTAAATTCTTCTCTTTGGCTTAAATTGGTATTAGCTTAAACATGTTTTAATGGTAAAATTTTATAAAAAGACAATGTAATTAACAATTTTTATTTTTTTTTTAAATTACGTAATTAACAATTTCTCAAAAAAGTTCACCTTTTTTTTTTGAGAAATTGTTAATTACGTTTTTATTCAAAGTTAATTTTTATTTGTCGTGACTTTAATTAATAAAAGGGTACATAATGAATGTGATAAAATAACGTTCATAATAATCTCTTCTTCGTGTTGTAACTAGCATTACTCTTTAGTCATGAGATTGTTATATGAGCTACGTGAGAAAAAATTATATTACAGTTGAAAAAATTTTTAAGTATCATTTTTATGCAAAAATTTAATCTAAGAACGTTTCAAGATTACATTTTTGCTAAAAAAGAAGGAAACTTCAGTTTCAAACAGTAGCAGTCTATTAACATTTTTTGCATAAAAAATTTGCAACAAATTTGTAAATGTTTGAATCAAACTTTGCAAATAAATAATTGTAAATATTTTAACAACTTTGCAAATAAATTTGTAAATATTTGACAACTTTGCAAATAAATTGGAAAACATTTAGTAATCAAATTTTGCAAATAAATTTCTAGATATTTTAATCAAGGATTACAAATTTAATTATTTGAATCGAACATTTATAAATAAACAATGTATAAATATTCGAATCGAACTATTATAAGTATTATTTTAAAAAAAATTCCAATTCTTATAAGTTTATTGTCAGAATTATTTGCCCTTCTTGAAAAGGAATTGTTAATGTTCTTGTATTTTAAAGTGTTTATTATTATAAAAGCTATCTACGATATTCGATTAGTGATACTTCTATTATTATCGCTTTTTTATTGCGTGCAACAAAAGTTTATCGTGGCATTTGACCCTTAAGAACTTACCAAGCAGCTGGGGATTAGTAGGAATTATGAAGAGTAGACATAAAGAAAAGTCCTCATATAAGACTGAGCTTTAGTGCCAAGAGCAAAGAAAAATGTCGAAACTTACTGTAAATATTTTTACTTCCTCAAGAGGAAGCTTTGTTTACAAAATTTCGATATTTTAAATTCTTTAAAATAAAAATTAAAGAAAATCCAGAAAGATAATGTTCAATAGAATAAATTCAATAGAATAAATCGTTGAAGAATTATTAATTTAACAATTTTTCTCCCCCCACATTATAAGAGCCATAAATTTTGCATCATTTTACAATTTATTTATCTCAAAAGAATATTTGTTTGGAAACTATGTCTCAATAAAGAAGAGCAATAAAAAAAACAATAAAAAGGGATATAAAAAGTGTAATAAAAACGTTTCCTCCGTGAGAAGAAATATAACATAACGAAAGTGGATTAATTAAGATATATCAATGTTTAAAAAAATGTTCAATCATTCATTTAAAAAAACGGTATTTTGAAAAAAGTATGCAAATTTTTCAAAATCCTTTAGAATATTAAAAAGAAAAATTTATAGAAAATGTACGAAGTTGATTTTTCCAAAGTTTTTGATGAACGGTTTAAATTAAAAATATTTTCCTAATTAGTTTTGCTTTTCAACTTTATCACAAAGATTTTTTTGAAATTTATTTTTTTTAATAATTTATTTTATTTAATAATTTATTTTTATTAATAATTTATTTTATTCAATAATTTATTTTAATTAATAATTTATTTTATTCAATAATTTATTTTAATTAATAATTTAATTTAATAATTTATTTTATAAACAAAATTTAGATAAACATGTAATAGTTTCAAATTTGATTATAGTGCTTCAGTTTGATGCTTAATATTAATTTTTTTTTAATCGTTCATAAGAGGTGAAACTTTTTGATAACATTTTTAAGACTAAAAGTTTGTTGGCAATGTTTTATTACAGGAGATTTTTAAATTTTTTACAAAATTGGAAATCTTTAAAACATTTTAGATTTCAAACAAATCTTTAAAACATTTTAGATTTCAAACAAATCTTTGAAACTTTGAAGCAAACTTTTCAAATCTTTGAAGCAAAAATATCTTTTAGTGTAAAATAGTACCGTGGAATCTTTTAGAATATTTTGGAAATGTTTAGAATATCTACTCTGAAATCTTGTATCTATTCTCAAGTCTTCTAAACTATTTCAAGAACTTGTAAAATAACTTGCAGTCATCTGTATTTGAAATATTATGGACTATTGAATAATTAATGTAAAATGTTTTATGTTTATAAAAAAATACAATTTCTGGAATCTCAGAGAATATTTTAGAATTTCTCAGAATATTCTCGAATCTTTTAATAAGTTTTAAAAGCTATTAGAGTAAATGAAAACATTTAAAAAATACTTCCAAATCTTTAAGAAAGTTTTGAAATCCCAAAGTATTTCTAAAATCTAGCAGTTTTAAAATGCTTTAATGCTCTAAATACTTTTTCGAAAAATAAGAATTTTTTAAAGCTTTTCGAAGTATTGTGCTTTTCAAAGTGTTGTGCTTTTCAAAGTGTTGTGCTTTTCAAAGTGTTGTGCTTTTCAAAGTGTTGTGCTTTTCAAAGTATTGTATTCAATAATAAATACACAAAATGTAAACAATCAGATTGTACAAAAATGAGTTTATATGTAAATACTTTCAAACGCACGTTTGTTTAAAATTTTGAAGTTTAAATGTCTTTAAAATAGTGCTTTTTAAATAAAATAGAGGTTTTAAATAAAAAAGAGATTTTAAATAAAAGCATTATTTTGTCAAAAGCTTTAAAATTGTACGTTATAGAAATGTAAAAATTGATTGTGAACGACGGGACGACGTTGGCAATGAATAGGGGGATTTATAGTTGAAATAAAGCCATTGAATCAAAGATTAGCATGAATTTCGAGTGAGGATTGGGACAAGGTAGCTGGCCGTCAGTGTAACTTGTAATATATAGTTGCATACTAAATGACAGAGAAACCTGCGAACTGTATGTGCCCTAAATATGCTAAGAGGCGTATACAATTGTACTGTATAATTTACTGGAAACGAACAAGACTCTTAATAACATAAAATCACACCATCACAATTAAGCCTTTTAAAATGTAATACCCTTGCATTTTCCAAGCTAATTATTACTTTCTTTCTTCCTTCATGAGTGCAAATTAACTTGATTGAAAATTTACTCCACACAGAAGCAAAAGACTTGAAGAAATAAAGATTTTATTGTAGGAAAAAAGTCAGATGTAATCCCTCTATCAATACAATTCATAAATCCTTTTCGTTCCAGCAACATAGTACAAGATATTTCAATTTGTCTATCGATTGAAGAAGCTGAATAAATATGATCGCAGACTGATCAAATTCTGAAATAGTAATAAGATATACGCTTTTTAGAACAGCTGCCTTACAATTAAAGGGGTTCTTATTTCAGTTAAGAGGATTTCATTTCAGAAAAGAAATTCTATTATAACTTAAGAGGATCCTTACTCTTTTTAGACAGAACATCGTTATTACTTTTTTGTATTATATTATTAGCAAAATTCTTGTCAAAATATTGTTTACTTTTAATAAATTTTGTAATTTATCTTCAAGTATAAAAATATACTCTAAGTATTAATATAAAAGAATACAAATAAAATATATAAAATAAAATATATAAATAAATATTTAATACAAAATATTTTTATTTTGTTTTTAACTTAAGTTTTCAAAATTATTGGCATCTATTCAATTTACTAATAAACAATTAACTGGTAGAATCAAATACTAGAAAAGTACCCATTAATGTATTTATTTTAAATTATATCAATAATTTCGGTGATAACAGTTATACTTTTACGATCAATTAATAGTATTTCCTGTGTGGAATTTTATTACTACATTTTATTTAACTTTTTGCGGTTCATCCGGAAGAGCCTCCAGACCCTGTAACGTAATTAAAAGACTTGTATTAAGAACTTTTAGTTTAAACAATAATTTTAAAAAATTTACTTTAAAAACTGTTACAAAATATACTTTAAAAGTTTATTTTATTTTTAAGATTTAATCTCATTTAAAATCTTCAAGATTTAATTTGTTTAAAAGCGAAGTTTAAATATATGCATTTATTTAAACAATAAAGCTTCATTTTGTTCGAAAAGAATGAACAATTTAATGTCTTTTAGAGTCAAATTCTGTATTTTAATTTAGATTTAACTGTATTTTGACTAAACTGTATTTTGACTAAACTGCATTTTGACTAAACTGCATTTTGACTAAACTACATTTTGACTAAACTGCATTTTTACTAAACTACATTTTTACTAAACTACGTTTTGACCAAACTGCATTTATTTTGACTTAACTGTAGAATATAATTGTTTTTTAAAACAATCATGTTTATAAATCTGCTACAGTATAATTTACAATACTAAATTTAAAATATTAAATTTAAATTTTATTGTAAGAGTACTTACTACAAGATTCCAAGGATTTCCACCGATTTTCGCATCCCGGAAAAACATAAGTCTTTGAAAAGGTAAGGTCATATCTCTCCTGTATGGCTGCAAATAAAATTAATTCATAATTAAATGTTGTTAACGATTTAAATCATCGCCTCTTTAAAGAAATACATCATTCTTTTATACCGATAAAAGTAACATTTACTATATTTTTTTCTATACTATTTCCCTATTATGTATTTGAGAAATAGTATTTAAAAACCAAAAGAAATAGTGACAAATAATACCAAATTGTAATAATCTACAGCCGTTATTAATAAAAACAAAACTTGTAATAATATTTAACAATTGTAAAATATACGTAAACATTCTGATTGTTAGAAACTTGATTAGAGCTGACGAGTATTAGAATTATTATATGTAAAATTATTATTACTCTACAATTATGCGTACAACTATGCGAAATGTACAATTATGCGAAATATACAATTATGCGAAATATACAATTATGCGAAATAAAGTAACATAAAAAATTTAAAATAACAGAAAACTTAATTTAAACAAAGAAAAATAAATAAAAGCGAAAATATATCAAAACATAGCAGACGAAAAATACAGTGAACAGGAAAAAGGTTATGTAAGAAAAATGAACTTACGTGATCAAACATCAGCGTATGTATTCCTTTTGTAGCTATTTGTGGAATCCATAAACCTACTACAATAATAGCAGCAGGAGGAATTGATTCCCACCACATTTTGTAATAATAGGGTTAACAATTAAAAACTAAATCTCCCAAATACAGACTTTCTACTTTGCTTGACTCATACGTCAAGTCAGTGATTTCTGCGCAGTGCGCATACTCTTAAGATCGATTTATTTTCAAATTTTTAATAGTAAAAGTGTGTTTTATTGATAGTTTTTTTTTTTAAAAAACAAACACTAATTTATTTTTACAGAATTTAAATCAATATTTGTATATATAAGTTGAAAATACACTCAATTTAATAAATACAGATTGTAAACAAGATCTTTTAAAATTTATCTCCGTTAGGGGACTCTGACTGCATAAACAAACTTCCGCTAAATTTCCCTTACATTTCCTTTATATTTCTGTTGAGTATTTTTTTATTTTTTAAACTAAATATATGCTGGTTTGTTATTAAGTTATCTAAAATAAGTTCAGCTTGATTACTCGGTTATCAACTCTGATTTGGTCAATCCGGAGTAAAAATGAAAACTTTTGACGTATGAACTGCACGATAATAGAAAAAAGGTAAACAGAGTTCAATTTTTAATAATACATCAACAATCAGCATTGGAGAGCATTCATTTTTTAATTAATTACTCCAATTGCTCTTCTCGCGAGCACTTCTTATAAAATTCTTTTCGGAGCCAAAGTGTATCAAAAAGCAATCGCGATTCCTAAAGCACGTGGTATAGATCATTTTATAGATTATATTTATTTTTTAAATTAAAAGTTTAAAAAAAAAGAGTGAAATTAATTATTTATCAAAATGGTAAGCATATTTTTTGAAATTATTTTTTAAAAAAGAGATTCTTTATAAAGAAAAAAGACGATTTTTCGTGAATAAAGAAAAAATAGTTTCTTCATAAATAAAAAAAAAAAGTTTCTTCGTAAATAAAGAAAAAACGTTTCTTGATAAATATTCCATTATATCCATATTTCATAGAAATGTCTAAAATAATTGAATCTGTTTAGAAATTTTAATTAAAACTATAACAAATTAAACTAAATATAATAATCAGCGGACTGTGTTGTAATAATAGTTTCTTTTTTCAGAAAAATTTGAAAAAAATCAAACCACCAGAAATGTTACTCAGGATTTATTCTCTTATTGTTCTAGTCCTTGATCTCATTACTCTTTTAGTTGGAATATGGTTTTCCATTTTGGTGGCTTGTTACAGAACTTTTAAACCGCCTCCTCTAAAAAATGTTAATGGTGAAGTTGCAATGGTAAATGTTTTCAATTTAAAATATTAATTACTTTATCTGTAAACTCTTGCATTTATTCATCGAAATTTTTTTCAAATTTCCAATTTTCCATTAAATTCTCAATTTTGAAAAGGGTTCTAAAAATTGATTTTTTCATAAATTCGTACCTCGATTCGTACACTTTTATTTTAGAGAACATGCTTTGAAATCTTGCTTGAAATAATCATTGAAAAACAAATTTTTCCAACAGCTGAAACAAAAATATTCAAGATATAAACTAAAAGTTTTAATTGTGTTAGTAACTTTTAATACATTAGTAACATTTTGTTACTAATTATCGTTATTAAACGATTTTTATTATACTTGTTTCTAAACAATGTTTATCACATTCGTTATTAAACAATGTTTATCACATTCGTTATTAAACAATGTTTATCACATTCGTTATTAAACAATGTTTATCACATTCGTTATTAAACAATTTTTATTACATTCGTTGTTAAACAAATTTTATTACACTCGTCATTAAATAATTTTTATTTCAATTGCTGGTATTTGAATGTCATTTTTTTAAATTGAAACAAAACTTTAATTTTATTCGACGTCGTTTAATTATATTGTTTATTCATATTGTACTCATTTTAAGTTTCATTTTACCATTTTTTAACGTTATTTCCATTTGTTATTTAAAATTGTTTTTAAAATAAATAAAAATACTCCTCATAGAGGAAATTTAAATGTTTATTAATTTTGGAAAAATTACTGACTCTTTTTATACTTTTACTTTTACTTTTTTTTAAAATACTTTTTCAATTACTGTGGTCACTATCAATAGTTAACTGAATTCTTTTTTTTATTTTCCTTTGATGAATTGATGCTTTCATTTTTATAGTAAATATTTCAAGTTTTTATGGTTTTGAATGACTTTTATGCAACTCTTTCAGGTTATTGGTGCAGGTCGGGGTATAGGAAGAGAAGTAGCCATTCAACTATCGCAGTTGGGAGTTATTGTAGCTTGCGTCGATATCAATACCGAAAATTGCCAAGCAACTGCTCAACGAGCTTGTCAATTATCGGGAGTAGTGAGACCTTACTTTTGTGATGTCACTGACCAAACACAAGTAAAGAATACCAAACACGTCGAGAAACTATTTTCAAATAATTGATCAACTAATTTATCTTCAATTATCTTCCTAGGTTGCAAAAACGGTAAATGAAATTAAGGCCGAACTAGGAGAAATTACAATGCTTTTGCATTGTTGCGGTGTTCCGAGTCCTCGTTCATTGATGCAGGATCCTCCAGAAATCAGAAAAACAATGGACGTGTCTGTTTTGAGTCATTTCTGGGTAATATGATGAAATCCTTGGATCTTCGTCTTCACAAAAATCATCAATGTTTGAAATTAATAGATTAGAAATTAAAAATGTCTAAAGATTGTTGATTGAACGATGGCAATATTTTACAATTTGTAAAAAAAACTAAAATTCAGCTTTTAGATTCAGTCTTACCGGGAATGCAACGAGTTGGAAAAGGTCACATTGTAGTTCTTTCATCGGTGGCTGGTTTATCTTCAGGAGCCAGTCGGGGAGGAGGAGTTCCTCTCTCAACAGCACAATTTGCAGTTCAAGGATTAGCAGAATCATTACATACGGAATTAAGACACTCCAACAGCAACATTATCATTACTTTGATCCATGTTTATCCATTTATTATCGGTGCAGAAGTTGCTAAAGATATTCGTCTCAGGTAAAGATTTAAAACTGCAAACAGCACTATAAAAGAAATTATAGTAAAGAAAGAAATTATAGTAAACAAAATTAGAGTAAAAAAAGTAATAGTAAAAAAGTAAAGTAAAAAAGTAAAGTAAAAAATATAGTAAAAAAATTGTGGTAAAGAAAGTAAAGTAAAAAAATATAGTATCAAAATTGTGGTAAAAAAAGTAAAGTAAAAAAATATAGTAACAAAATTGTGCTAAAAAATTAAAGTAAAAAAATATAGTAAAAAGTTGAGAATCAATTTTTTAGTCTTTTAAAGGTCCTTTCTACTTTAAAATGAATTAATTTATCTTTTCTCTTCCTCAGGATACCCAGTTACTTTGGCACTATTCCAGCGTCGGAAGCGGCAAAAAGAATTTTAGATGGAGTGCGCAGGAATTATGCGGAATTCAGCGTTCCTGGATATTTACTTTATCTTGGTCACATTTTACGGTGAATTTTAAAACTATTTTTAGAAAATAGCAACGATAATTTGATAAAAAAATTGCATTATTTATAATCTTAATCTGTATTAATGTTTGTATTTCAAAAATCAAATACTTAAGAAAAATCGACTAACGGATACATACTTTTCAGAATATTGCCCAAAAAGGCGTCTTTCATGTTAAGAGACTTGCTCGACACTGGAGTTGATTTTGGATGACGAATTCTCTTGTGAAATTAAAAATAGCTCAATTTCAATACTCTTCGCCATATTTGAAAAAAATTGTTATAATCTACTGGCCTGGGGAAATAATTTCACCGGACGAGTACAGTTAAAAATGTAACATTATATATCTATAATGTGTAAAGTTATACACAATTTCATAAGTTTACAAGCGAATGTTCAATTTTATAATAAATATATTTTTATACAATATTTCACCTGGTGTCTAGTTCATAAAAAAGTTTTTTGTAATGCTTAATCAAATCCAGACAATACTTTGTGAATTTTTTTATCGTAATTTTGTTGAAAGTCCTTCCTATGAAAAGAAAGGTTTATATATTTTTGAATTGTAAGTTAAATTTCAAAAATAAAATTGTTAATTGGCGCTAGTTTACAGTTTATCGAAACTTGTTCGATATTCGAATTGTAGATGATACGACTTTTATAAAAATAACTTATTCTAATCCAGGAGGTGCTGGTTCAGAAGGATCAGTCTCCATTTTTTCCTCTATTTCGAAATTTCCTGGCGGTGCCTAAACATTTATTTGAAGAAATCAAATATTTGAATTACTTTAATTTCAATTACATTTTTTTAAATGTTAGAATAAAAAAAATTTAACTTACAATATCAAAGTTGTCGTGTGGATTTCCACGTGAAAAGTCTTCACGTACAGTTCCTCGAATAACGTCCATTTTCATTGCTGGAATATGCGCTTTCTGAAAATACGAGAGTAAAAACAGATTTTCAAACTTTATTAAATACTTTTTAAACACACTTTTTTCAAATTTAAAAATAATTTGAATTATTGTGATTGAAGCAAATGTTTACCTGATTATCAGTAAACGAATCAATATGAGCCAATAGAGGTGTTTTTAATCCTGGACTCATTTTTAATGCATCTGCCAATTGAACATGGGTAAGTTGTAAAATAACTGCAAAACTTTGTGGTTGAGTTCGTTCACAACACTTAACAAAACCTTCCCAAACTTTTGGATGCTTCCACACTTGTTTTACAATTAAACGTTGCAGAATGTTCATAATAAAACCACTTAATCTCGGATAGAGAGATAAACTTTGTAAAACTGTTCGCATCAACAAAGTGGGCAAAGGCGTTATTTCTACAAGTTCTCGTATTACCAATGCGACTATTTCTTGCGTGTACACTTGTTTCTCAGCAAAGCACAAAGAAGTAGCTAAAATCACAAAAACGAAGACAAAATTAATTAAAACAAAAAAGCAAGTAATTTTCCAAATTAGAAATAAGATGTTAAAAAGATCGCAGAAGGGATAAAATTGATGAAAAATTACCTTTGATGATAGTCTTTAGTTCAGCTTTACTGGAATCAAGCGTGTGCAAAGCAATCAATAATTCAGCAGGTGTAATTGGCGAAGTATGAGGAATGCCGCTTTCGTTATTATGAGTACCTAATAACCTATTAAAAACCTGCAATCAAAATTCACAAAATAAAAAAAATATAAATTATGAATATTAAAGATTAAAATATAATTGCTAAAAGTTAAAAGTAGTTTTTTGACCTCTTTGACGACAATGGGATTCAATTTGATAAGTTTTGGCAAGGCAGCGATAACTTCTGTTTTTGTTAAACCATTCAAAACTGGGATAAGGAATCTCACGTCTGATACACGTGTTTGGTAAAGTTCACGAACTCTTGCTACCAATTCAGCACTCGGTGCAGCTGTAAATAAAAGGAAAAGAATGTTCTCTATAATCTTGTTGAAAACATGACAATTTTAACAAACATTTAATAATCAATAATAATGTTTAATAATCTCAACAAATGTCTGATAATTTTAACAAACGTACAAACATATATTTTAAATGTACAAACATACAATTAAATGTACAAACATACAATTAAATGTACAAAGATACATTTAAATGTACAAACGTTTAAATGTACAAACAAAGGTTTAAATGTACAAACAAACGTTTAAAATGTACAAACATGTATTTAAAATAAATACCTTTTTCTGTAAGAATATGAATTATTCTTGTAACTAAAGTTTCTGCGCCCTTCGGACAATTTTCGACAAGAGCTAATAGTTGTGGACTTCCCATGCCCAACGATCTCACAGGACTTTCTACTAATCTAAGGACTATTCTTTTTACATCTGCTCCCATTGATGTATAAACCCTCGCTAGCCTGTACAAAAATTTTTAAAATGAAAAAGAAAATCATAAAAACGTGAACTCGTATTTTTTCCTCTTGTTACTTGAATTTAAATACGCATCTTACTCGTGAATCAAATTTTGCTGTTCTGGTAAAAGGGCAAGATAAAGTCCAAGACAGGCTTTTGTTGTAGATTCTGACCACTTTTCGTTTATATTCGGTCTACCACGATCGACTCCAAAAACAATTTCAGGAGGATTTTGCAATCTTAAAAAACCTAAATAAAGCATAGCATACTCTCCTATCATGACTTTCAATTCTGGTCGACTTTGCAACTCTACTACCAAATTAATAGCTGTTTCACGGATCTAAAAAGAAATACAAGAATTAGAAAATCACTTTTGTTTAAGAATAATTTAAATCTAAGAAAAGTATTGACACTACAATCCAATATTTATTTTACGTATTATTTATTTTATGTATTATTTATTTTATGTATTATTTATTTTATGTATTATTTATTTTATGTATTATTTATTTTATGTATTATTTATTTTATGTTATTTTATTCTGTATTTTCTATTAATATATTCTAATGTTTTAACAAGAAAAGAAACGTAATTTCATTATTAAAAAAAAATTTAATCAAGTAGTTTAAATGAAAAGATTACCATATTGCTTTCGTGTCCAGTGTGACATAAAATAACATTTAAAAAGTTAAAATGTTTGGTTGGTCTTCTAATGCTCAGTTCTTTTAAAAGATTAAGAGGCGCAAGACCTCTATTTTCTTCCAAAGAAACCATTTTGAGAGCCTCGATAGCATCGTCCGTGATTGAAGGAGATTCCAAATATAACCTATGAAGAATAAAGTGTTTGAATTTTCGTTAATCAATTTTTAGTTTACAATATTTTTAACACAAAACTCAAGTTTATTTACCTAGAAAGTAATAAGTCACGATCTCTTCCCGGAACAGCATTAATAGCGTGAACTAAAGTGCAAAAAAGAGAGTTGTATGGTTGATGAGGTGCTTCCTGTGGTTTCGAACACAAAGTAGTCCTTCGCTGAAATCCTTGAAGTAAAGCATATTCTTCGTACAACCATCCCAAGGCCAAATCTAATCGAAATCTTATATCATCTGTAATATATTGAAGAACTAATCTTCTAATATCAGGATTAAATGTTGCGGCAACCGTCGTCAGAATCTTCGCTCTAAAATAAAAATTTGTATAATGTTTGTATAAATTTACAAAAAATTATTTAACTTCTTTCGAAAAAAAACTCTTTTTCAAATTAAAATTAATCAGTTTATCAATCAGTTTATCAATCAGTTTATTAATTAGTTTATTAATCAGTTTAAAATTAATCAATTAATTAAAATTAAAAATTAATAAGCAGCTTTTAATTAATTTATTTGTAGTAAGTTGAAAACAAGGTTAATAATTTGTTTGATTAAATTGCAATTTACCTGACTTCTGAAACACCTCCAAGAACAGCAACTTTTTCAGCGTTTAATATTCTGTGCACTGCCATAAGTAACATATTCTCTTTGACATTCCGATTGAGTGGTTTCGTGACTTCAGAAAACTTTAAAGCTTTCAATCGACTTCTCGCTTTAGCCAAAGATTTCTCATGAGCTTCTAATGAGGCTTTTGCCTCTTTCTCTTTTTCTCGATCTTTCTCACGTTTCCGTTCCCTCTTTGCTTCAGCAACAGTAATGGAAGGATTTTTAATTAAATCTTCCATAACTGCGTCATCATCCTTGGAATCCTTTTTGTTCTTTTTAGCAATGGCTTGTTTAATTTGAGCAGATAAAAGTTTTGCAATTGTTTGTCGTTGTATTATAATGTCAGTTGTTGCTGTCGGCAGATATTCTCGTTGGAAAATTTTTGTCATAGTATCAGGAACCCAAGCCTGTTAAATATTAATCAATCCATTTAAAACATAGCTTCCTTTATAATGTAGCAAAATTCAATAATAACATTGATTATAACAAAATTGATAATAAAAACATGGATAATAAAAATGCATTTTGTCTTTTGAAGTTGTTTTACAAAGAAAAAGGATAATGATTATAACAAAAATGGAATTCAAACTTTACAATCCTAATAAAACGTTAGCTTTTATAGCTGTTGTTTTTAATCTCTATTAATATAAATATTGTATTTAGAGTTACCATGCTATCCATAACAAGATCAGATGCGATTTCAACGCTGAGTCTTTCAGCGATAAAGCTTTCTGAAAGTTCAACCATTTCTGGCATTTTTGGGGGTGGGACTGGAAGTGGAACTGGTTCTAAATCCTCTACAGGAATAATTGGAGTATCTAGTTTCGCACGTTTTGCGGCGGAATTAGCTGCATTTTCCTAAAAGAAAAATATTGAAAAATATTAAATACAAACAAACATAGTTGATAAATAAACTTCTTTAAATAAGCTTATTAATTAGCAACCATCGAGGGGTCAATTCAATATTTTATCTTATAATCATTTTATAATATTATATTATTTATAAATATTATAATCAAAAATTAATTATAATCATAACATAATCATAATATAATCATAACATAATCATAATATAATCATACATAACATAATACATAACATAATCATTGTTTACTCAACAAAAATGATAAAAAAATATAATGAAAAAACATAAACATAAAAGCAGATTTAAACTTACTTGTAAACGTTTCTTCATTCTTCGAATATCTTCTGGTTTTGGGTACGCTTTGAGAATTTCTTGCTCTTTTGCACCCAATTGTGACAATTGTTTTGCTATAGTAGTAGCAAATTCCACACTAGCAGGATGCTTCAATAACCCTAGAAGAGTCAATTTTAATTGTTTTTGTACACTTGTGACTTGCGAATCCGACAGCGTTGGCGGCAAATCATGTTGTAATCGTTGTAATGCTAAAATTGTGAAATGTAAATGACTATTGACATTTTTATCTTATTAATAATTAAATCACCATCGTTTTCTTTTCAATGAAATTTCAATGAAAGGAAAAACTTTACTATTTCAAAAAACAAACCTTGAATAACATTCGACATAAATTGTGGTCTAGTTTTAGCAACAAGTGCTAAAGATCCCATGCATGTCATTAAATTCACACTACTAACGTGAGGAGATCCGTGAAACTTTATTAATAAATCCATAACATGATTTGCTTCCTCTTCTAATTTTCGCCTTCGTGCAATTTTTAACGTAAGTGGAACATCTTCTAGAGAAAAATCATCTGGCTTTTTCGGACTATCCGGGTCTGGATATGTCTGTATTAAGACGACTCCTTCGAGAAATTTCACGGCCTGAGTTCGGATTCTGTAATGGATTGATTAGAGACTTAAATTTAACGGATCTATTAGAATTTTACAAGGGCATTAAACTTATGGAATAAGATTAAACTATGACAGTAAGTTTCAAAGGCCTCGCAAAAATCTAATGATCAATAATTTACATTTGTTTGAAAATTGATATTATACCCATCATTGTCACTGTCGATCATGTTTATAATCTGAACTTTAAGCTTGCTAAGTTGGGTCCAAGCTGTTTCCATTTCCAAAGTAACAATCGGAGCACTCGCAACCCATTTTAAGGTGGCTCGAAGGATTCTGCCACTTGTCCTGAGAGCTCTTTTTGCAACAGCCGGTGCATCATCTGCTACCAATCTTGAAAGAGTTTGTACTAAACGTGGAATGACCTCAGGCTGTTTCTCTCTGAAATTCAAAATTAATAAAACACAATTCACTTTCGTTTTTTGAAAATAAAAGTAAAAATATTGAGCAATTCACGTCTTTTCTTTAAACAAATCAAGCAATTCACTTTTATTTTCTTTAAACAAAACAAGCAAATCACTTTCATTTGAAAAAATATTAAAATATCAAACTCTAAAGTCATCAATTGCTAAATACTCGGTGATAAAATAAAAAAAATATATTTACCCAGCTTCTTCTATAAATCCACTAACAGCTTTTCTTACTTCCGCGTGTCTATCCAATGAAAATTGTAAAATTTCTTCCAAATAAATGTGCAACAATTGTGAATCCTTGTTATTAATAACAACCTCTTGTAGTTTGCACAGATTTGTTACTTTTGTTGCTTCATCTGAAGATATTGAAGCTTCATTGATCCATTCAATCACCTTGAAAATCGATTTTTATTTAAATCACTAATTATTGCAAATTTTAATTCATGCAAAACAGTATTTGTATGTCAGAATTATTGATATCAATTTATTACAAAAGCGATTTATTTTTCCACAATTTGTCTTATACGACAATCAAATTAAGCACTTGCTAGGTTATGTCTTACAATGTCAAATGTAATACAACAAACAAAAATTATCTTTTACAGTATTAATATTCTTTTTTGCTTCAACCCTAATGTAAATAGTACTGTTTTTTACAAATTTAATGTCTTTTTCCCCATAAAACAGCGACAAATACGGTTTGATTATTTATTTCAGTAAATGATTTAAAACGAATGAAATAAATTAAAAATCATCTTCTATGTAGAGATTAACTTTAAGAAATATACCCCGCGATTCCATTAAATTGTATTTTGATTTTTAAACAAGTAAAAGGTCGAATTTCATTAATTCGTTAATTTGGAGGTTATATCACTAACCAACTCTGAGGGTTCTTTTTCTGGTTCAGGACGCCTATGTAAACGAGGATCCATTCTGTAAACACTTATTTACATGAGTAATAATTATTTTAATAAAAAATAATAAAATACCTCTTTACAGAGATATTTAAATGGAAAAAATATACAAATTAGTTAAACAACGCGATATCCCATCCCCAAATATTTAGCGCAGAATGTTTTGCGCATGGCCATCTAGTGTAGAAAAGTAAAATAAATTTGAATTCACAGTTGTCACAGTTGTTTATTGGCTGTTTTTTCTTTAACCGATCCTTGTCCTTTTATCCTTTATTCCTTTAATGTTGTCTTTATTGTTGTACTATCAATGCAATCACTTGCATCTTTTAACTTCTTAATACAATTTACATTGTTTTTAAACCTCAATTTTGTATTTAAAGCCGCGAGAATAATTGATAAATATTGTTCGAAAGTTATTGTGTTATCCATTAATTCAGACTAGCGTCAATATCTCGCTCGCTAACGCTCGCTCGATTTATTTATTATTTGTTATTAACTTGTAGATATTACTATGAGATATTATTATTAGATATTAATATTATTATGAATTGTAATTGATTGTGAATTACATTTAATTCTTATTTTCATATAAGTTGATGAAATAGAAATAAACTAGTGGTAAATTATCTTCATTTAATGAAGATTTTGCTTCCTCATAGAGAACAGAATTTCAAGTTTTTAAGTAAATTTCTAATAAAATATATATTTAATTTATGTTAACTAAATTAATTTAACTTAAAAACAACAGTTAAAAAATATATATATTCTATACACGTAAATCTATTCGTTTTTTAATATAGAAAATTTTGCATACAGAAATTACCATTAGAAAAATACAATTTAAGAGTTATTACAAAAAATTGAATTTTAAAT